>MU227547.1:3588683-3600922 GCA_018584345.1 Thuja plicata
GGTGATCCATATGATTCTGATTTTGAAAGAAACTTTGATGAGTTTCGTGAACAATACCTCTTTGATGCTTCTATTGAGAAAGAGAAATTTTACCGCGCTGATTATAAATGTCAATACTACGAACATCGCTCCTCTAAGCTCAGTTCTCATGCTAAAAATAAAGATTGTACTCCCAAGAATTCTCATGCCAAAAATAAAGATTGTACTCTCAAGAAAGATCATGTTAATGATGAACCATTCTTTTGTGATAATTATGTTCCATCCTCTACTTTTTCCAATATGCATACATCTCCTAAAGTTTCCAAACCTTCCACAAATCCTTCATCTGACAAAAGTCCTAATGCATTTCATGCAGTTCCCTATAGTTATCCTCAAGGGCTACCTCTTAAAGAAACTCAAGCTAACCTTCACTTGGCTACAAATACTTCCAATAATGCTAAATGTAAAGAGCCTAAGCTTTTACATGCTATAATTCCTACTTCAGCTAATTCTTCCCCATCTCTTCCCAAGTCTCTCATACAATTCCAACATGCTTCCTTGTCCTTAAAAGTGGCTCCATGTCAAGAGGATTCTAAAAATGATAAAGAAAAGAACATAAAGAAAGATCAAGATCAAGAAACATCCATGTCATCCAATCCTCTTTATGATGTCTCTTATTCGCGTCATGGTTCTTTTGATCTCTTATTCCCTTTCTCATTCATTCCACCATGTCTTAAGTCTTCTCCTAAGAAAGATCAAGTTACTACTTACACCGTTGAGCTTATTGACAATCAAAATAACCTTACCACACTTGCACTTTCCAAAGATGATACTTCCATTAAGGTTATTAAAAATGGTGTTGTTACTTCCAATATTGAGCATATTGAAAATCAAGAGAACAATAATGCGCTTATGCTATCCAAAGATCCTTGTCAAGATTAAAGTCTTCCATCTTCTTGTTCTACCACTCCATGTTCGCTTCCACTTTCTACTCTTCCTAAGTCTTTTCAAGCTTCAAATGATACTATCAAAGAAGGTGCTCCTATTCAAGATGTTCACAATCCTATTGAAAATCCTAATGCTCACTCTAAAGATGTTGATGTCCTTGGTTGTAATATACACGCTGATGAACTTATTGATTATCCTTTTGCATCTTCCTCTTTTCACCCTTCAAGGTGTGTATTAACGTTGATCTTTCCTTCCTTTCTGTCTACCCTTTTACAATCCTTCCATTCACTATCCTTCTACCTTATATCCTTTTTCCTCATTTGTCTATTCCTCCTATCTTCCAACCTCACTCGCTTTGCATAAAATCTTATCCTCCATTTTCCTCTTTCATCTTTCTTTCCCTATCGGCATCTTTGAGCATATCATTTTGAATCCTTGGCATATCATGGTTTATCCTTTCAAGGAGCATTATCTAAAAAGCTTGCCTTCTTCCAAAAAATTCAAAATTTCAAAAAAAAAAAAAAAATTTCAAAAAAAAAAAAATTTTAAATAAAAAAAAAGAGAAATAATTTCATCCTATGGTGAAAACCACTCCCTTGTGGCACCTTGGATAAGTACCATGATGAAAACCTAGCAATCAGGCATCGTGCATAGTTCTTCTGCATTTTTCATCCATTCCATATTCTCTCTTTGATCTTGACAATGTTGATCTATACACGAACATTTGGGCTATCTTGTGCGCTATCTTACGATGACCTTGCTTTCATTCCTTTCATGTTTAGCCTTCATATCTATCTTCCTCCATTCATTTTCTCCTATCGCTATCCTTTTCCCCTTTGGTCTTGATCTAATAAAAAAAAGAAAGAGTAAAACACGGTGCTATGAAGCCTCTTGACATGTCTACTCCTTTGGACTGCATCCTTTCCTTCTCTTGCATTACGCTTTTGTGACTCATCCTATGTTGGTCTTTCATTGCTTGTCCAAATGTGCTTTACATGATGTTTCTTTTTCCCTAGCTTGGGTACTCTTTAGGAGTTTGCCTTTGAGGATTTCTTCCCTTCATTCTCCTTAATTCTCTTGTCTTCCATCTCTTCCACCAGCTTGCTAATCCCTCTTGTCCTCCACCTTGCTAAACATTGGGACTGCACGATGTGATCTTGCTTGGGAGTTTGATGCCCATTCTATTTGGGGGCATCCTTTGTACATAATTATTGATCCTGAAAAAATTCAAAAAAAATGATATATTGTCAAAAATTCTAAAAATCAGAAAATGTCCTGAAAAAAATGATCATCTTAGTGAAAACCTAGCAATAGGCTCTTTGATGTATCTTCAAAAAAAAAAAGATTATATACTTCAAAAATTTTAAAAAATAAAAAATTCAAAAAATTCAAAAAAATAGAAAAAGTGCCTCGGTGAAAACCTGGAAACAGGCGCCTTGGTAGCAAAAATTCAAAAAAATTTATAAAAAGTCTTGAAAAAAAAGAAGAAGAAAAAATGAAAAAGTGAAAAATGAAAAAATTGTAATAAAATCCAAGTGGTGAAAACCTAGAAACGGGCGCTACTTGAGGCCTTTGCACCCCTATTTCTTAGCATGTGTCCTCGACACTTAGCCTTTCTCCATTATGCCTTGTCCTTGTTGCCTTGGTTTGGAATTGGTCTTTGTCTTTGTCTAGGGGGCATAATTGTGTTAGCTTTGGTCTCTTGGATGCGTTTGTCTTTAGGATGCCTCACAAACGGTATTTTTCAACACCACCCCACCTGTATTTTTCAATACAACCCCTGACATCGAGTGTTTTTCAACACTTATCAGTTTGGTCTTACCCCATTTTGTCATGTGGTCTTACCTGCTTGTAAGCATTTGATCTTTATCCTCAGAACTCAGTATCAGTTAACACACTTAAATTTTTAAACGCAACACTTAATGCTTGAGCTATGTCATGATCTTTTCTTTGTGTGCTGACTGTTATTGATTTTCGTTGAGTGTCCTTGTCTAATAAGTCTCTCCGTGATGCATAGCTAGAGGACTTGCGGCATGGGGCATGTTTTTATTTGCTTCTTTCTTTATGCTTCATTATTTTGCACAACCGTTCTGCTGGTCATCCTGGACTCTATGCCTTGATGTGAGCGTAGTTTTGCTATATTAAATTGGGTAAGCTAACATCATAGTCATCTTGACCTTTATGTCTTTGATGCTTATGTTATAATCTTTTCACATTTCAAATCTGATATACATCACATTCATATCTTCATAGTTGCACTTGTGACTAGTGATGGTTGTGTGATGTTTCCGATATATATCACATTCATATCTTCATAGTTGTACTCGTGACTAGTGATGGTTGTGTGATGTTTCTGATATAAATTGCATTCATATCTTCATAGTTGCAATTGTGACTAGTGATGATTGTGTGATTTTCCGATGTCTGTTAATAATGGCCCAATGATGAAAATAAGTTCCTTTACATTCTATAATGAATGATGAACACAAGATCCTATGCTTGTTGCTCTATTGCAAGTACACCTTTGCATTTTCATGTAGCTTGCATTATTAGACTTCATGTTAGTTTGCATTTTTAGGCTACATTATGAGTTTGAGGGTTTCCTTCATCTTTCTTATGAACTTTTAATCAAATGTGATCATGTTTGATCTTCATTTCCTTATCTTCTTTCGTGATCTCAATCAAAATTTTCTATCTTAAACAGTTGATTGATTTTGGGGCATTCTCTCTCTTGAGGCAAATTCTCTTTCTTCTCTCCATTTCTTTCCACCTCTTCCAAACTTCTATCTTCCATTTGCTTTCACCCCATTTCTTCTTCTTCTTCTTCTTCTTCTTCTTCTTCTTCTTCTTCTTCTTTTATTTCTTCTTCTTCTTCTTCTTCTTCTTCTTCTCTTCTAATTCAACCTTGGGGCATAATATTTCATGCTGGATGATCTACCTTGGTTATGTGATCTTTATATCTTTCATCTTACATCAATAACCTTATCTTTAGTTTGATTTGATCAAATTTATCAATTTGTTGTTTCTCCTCTATCTCATTTCAATTTCGATCACAAGGGGGCAGTACCTATCAAACTTCAATCTTTGATTCATCTTTATCAATTATATTAGTCTTTCTTGAGATTCTTATCTCTGACATGTCAATTACTTATTTCGGTGTTAACTTTGTCTTTTTCAATTGTGCTTATTTTTGTCTTGATGTGTTCCCGTTTTGACCACACGTCTGGGTTGTTTTGTGATCCCGTGTTGACCTCACACTTCAACTACATTCTTTGACTACATGTGTTCCTGAGTCGATCACACATTAGTCAAAGAGGGGCAAATGTATGGACCCTAAAATTATCCCAATCCAAATCCTAAGTAGCACTTATGGATTCCACAAAATACTCCCTTAATCATTGTGACCACTCATCTGCCCTATATCAATGTTGCATTATCTTCGCATAACTTCAACAAGTTGTAACTATCTTTGTTCAACTCCAAAATCCAAGTGACCTTAATTGAAGGTCAATTACATCCCATAGAACATACCTCTAAGCTTGCAAGTCTAAAATCATCACATATTGTGCTTGCTTAGTCAAAACTTTCGAACTGTACCCTGTCAACTGCTTCCTGGACTTAGTCATTTTTCAAAACAGAATCTCCAAAAATAAAATGCACACCAAGCGACCATCCCAATAAGTAGTGTTTCCATAAATGACAACCCTTATGCAATACTCATTATGCCACTTGCCAAAAATCCCAAAATTATTCTGAGAGGAGAGTCCTCTAAAACTGCAGATGTTCACATTGATTCATCGAAGGATGAAGATGACAATAATCAGTTTTTTAGTACAGTTAAGCAACCAAACTTCTTTTTTGCTGGTGTGCATATGTCTTTGGAAACTTTGCAGGATATTGGTGACCCTTTTAAAGGGCCTATTGATATAGTTATTGAGGCAGATGGAAATAAAGAACATAGTATAGTCAATCTTAGCACATTGACTAGGGATGATGTCATGTCCCCTTTTTAGCAGACATGGATTATGGATGATTAGCCTATTATTTTGACCTTCGTAGGCTAATGAGGTTGGTTAGAGGGTCCTTTGAGGGATGCATCTTCTTCAGTGGTCAAAGTTTTGCAGATTTGGCTTTTGTTTGAGGTCTCCAGGACTCCGTATGCAGTACTTACTATTTATAGTAAGTCGGAGATGTTAGAGATGGACCCCTGCTATTTTTAGTAAAGGGGTATGGTCGTATGCAAATTCATTATGTCAGCTCCCAGTTCAGACGGCGTGCAAAAATGATGAGTAATAATGGAGATATTAATATTTATTTGGCTAAAATAAATATTAATAGTTTGAGCTTATATTATAAAGTTATAATATAATTTTATATTATAACTTAAGTGACTTAATGTTGAGGGTCTATTTCTCATCGAATGGGGCCAACTAACTAAATTAATTGAAGGAGAAAAATTAAATGTATTTTCCTAAGTCTAAAATCATTAAATGTTTTAATGATTTATTTTTAAATGATTTTATGAGGAAAATCGCAGCTATCTAGAATAATTTGATTTAGGGTTTGAAAGGCATATTTATGCTTGGAAAAGAAGGAAGAAAGGATCCATTGTTATTTGCTATCTTTTTGAAAACAAGTTTTTGTGCTCTGAGAAGGATTTCAACCATTGCCATTGAAGAACGTAGTTCCTTCTATGGGTCTCCATTTGAGCTGATGCAATATCCAGTGAATTTGGGAAATTAGAGAATTTCATCCAGGAACTCTATTGTGCTTCAGCAAAGGTTTTATTTAGCAGTTAGTTGGAGATAGAAAAAGATTTATTGCAGCTGCTACAGTGCATGAACAGTGTCGCACTACAGTAACATGAATAGTGTCGCGCTACAGTATTTTGCTACAATACCACTGTGAACAGTACCTGCACTACAGTAATAAAGGCAATAAGATTCATGCTTCCAAAATCAGAAGTATTGCAGGTCACAACACAATAATCAGGTTTTTTTTATCATTTTTTTACTTGCTTTGTAAGGAAGATTCATTCCAAACTTGCACACTTCATTGCAAAAATTGTTATCTTGACTGGCATTCAATATTGAAGTCTAATTTTGCAATTATTTCATTCAAGCATATTGTATAAGAATAACTATTTGTTTAATGTCAAAGAATTCTCCAAAAACTACAAAAAATCAAAATATTACAAAAACACAAAACATTCAAACATCAACAAAATCAACGATGAACGAGACTAGTGGATTCAGAGAGTTAGAACCATTGGGGTTCTTACATCGAGACTAGTAGATTTAGAGAGTTAGAACCATTGGGGTTCTTACAGATGAAATGAAAGAAGCTACTGAAGAAAAAGATCAAGGCACCAACCATGAAATTAAAGAGAGTTTGGTTGAGGTAAAGAAGGAAGATGAGACTGAGGAAGAAAATAAACAAGAAGCTAATGTATCCATTCATGTCTCTTCAACTCTATTGTTGTCAAGTCATGTTAAACCTATGAACAGTGATGTTGATGGCATGGATGAGGATGAATTGATGAAGTTGTCATACATAGCCTTTGCTTGGGATAAGGAGAGATCAGAAAAAAGGACAACAAAAATAACAAAGGTATTGGACAGGGCTATAGACAAAATAAAAAACATTGTACCCATACCTTTCACATTTTAGGGTAATGATACATTAGACAATATGAACAAAGTCCTTGATGAATTTGATGTTCACTTTACTTCTTTGGAGAAGGCCACAGATATGAAGGTTAAGAGAGAATACATGGAAAATAAGCTGGAGGAGATATGTCAGTCACTGAAATGGGATATCAATATATTAGATACCACTATATATGGTATTAGGTCTTGCATCGAGCAAGGAAAGAAGATGTAAAGCTATTACATAAACCCTTCAAGGCATGTACAAAATGTTCAGGATGTAATCTATAACGATGAGAAGACATTAGATGATTTGGAGAAGAATTGTGAGTGCTCCTCACAATTTATATTTGAGATGGATAAGGAAGTGTCTAGGTTAGTGGAAAAAATCAATGTGCTAGAGACTAAGAAGTCAAGAGTGTTGGGGATATTTTCTATGTTGAGGAGTATGCTTACTCCTAAACTATCAATTCTGGAGAAACACCTTGAGGACACAGAAATATTGAAGAAGTCCCTTGATGAAGCTCTACCTACAATACTAAAATATGTAGAGATATCATCCTTTTCTTTGAATGGTCTCATTCATGTAGGTCAGACCTTGGAGAAGACATGGAAAGAAGACTCAAAGATCTTGGAAGCATCTTTCCAAGATATTCTTCACATGGTATGAGTTTTGGTGAGTATCTCTATAATTTTGATGTGTATATTGCTTATTTTTTGAGTATACATTTTCCATTGGTGTCAAAGGGGGAGTAATAAGTATAGTGTGAAAAATGTAGATAGTATTAATAAGTGGTGAGGGAGTAATAAGTGATGTCAATAGTTTGGCATTTGAAACTTAGTCATTTTCACTAAGTGTTGCCATCAATGCCAAAAGGGGAGATTGTTGGCAAGTGGTCTGATGAGAATAGCTTAGAGGTTTTCATTTACAGAAACACTATTTAATTGCATGGTCACTTGGTGTACATTTCTGTTGTGGAGATTTTGAGTGGAAAAATGACTAAGTCTAGGAAGCAGTTGACAAAGTACAGTTGTACAGTTTTGCCTAGCGAGCACAGTATATAATGAACTATGTCATGCGAGCTTAGAGGAGTATACTATGAGATGTCTTAGACCTTTGGTTAAGTTCACTTCCCTTTTTGAGTTGACTAGACATAGTTACAACTTGTTGACATTATGTGAAGACAGTGCAGTAGTGAAACGGGTAAGATGAGTGATCCGATGATTAAGGGAGTATAATGTGGAATCTAGAAGTGCTACTTTGGATTTGGTTTGGGTCCTACCCTACTTTTTTAGATGTATGGTTTTTGACTATGCATTTCCTATTTGATTAAGTGTTGGACATATTTTTGGATGTACTTGTGAGTCGACTAGAAGAGTCTTTGAGATCGAGTATATATGAGTAGATGTTTTGAGATACAAAGAGGTGTGTTGTATAAACAGATGCATTGTGATGTCAGAATTAGACAAAAGATGTTGCAAGCTATAACTGGGACTACATTAGCATAACAGATGCTTGTACAATTCATGTTTTTGATAAATCATTGTAATTGACAGTTTTGCATTGTAAGAGCAATGAGCCCATTGTATACCCCTAACAGGGTTTTCTATCCTTTGACAGGGATAAGTACTAAATGTAATACTAAGCTCCTAGCAGGGCTAGGTCTCCTAACAAGGACACTATACTCTTAGTGCATTATTTGTGGGTATTATCACCACCAAGGTTTTCCCTTAGCCAGGGTTTCCTTGTTAACAAATCATGTTGTTATGAGTTGTCTACTTTATGTGTGTGTTCTTCTTACTTCAGTTATCACTTGGTTAAGTTTGAATTTGTTAAGTTTTAAATAATAAAGTGTTGTAATAATGATTCATCCCCCTCTCAATATTACTTAATCCTAACAATCCCTTGTAGGACTATTTTCAGACATTTGTTTACGAAACTGAATGTTCCTTGTCTGAATCAAAGTGTACTTAGCATAGCCAATGCCTTTGATGCGTGATTGAAACTAGTTCTTGTCATTGAAAAAATCTAGCCAAAACAATCCAAGAATAGTATGACTTAGTCAAATCCTAAAAAATTCCATCTGTTTCACCAATCATCGTCTCTGTCCCGACAACTAAAATACCCCTGATAAATGCTAAATCAATGAATTAAATGCAAACATTTGAAAGCATAAGGGAAGGGTTTAGGGACTCACAAGTGGGTCCCAGTCGGTAGGTCTCTAATAGGTTCAAACACGCTCCCGAAGTTGCCTCTTTTCCCTCTTGTTCACCATGTCACTCTCACTCACTCTAATTTTTCTATTGGTCATGGTGAAAGTGACCCTTTGTGGGGCCTTTCAGCCCTACTTATAACTCCCCCTTGGCTCATTTTTTCATCCCAGTCCCCATTTTCCATCCCGTTTTCTACCACTCCTCAATGGTCATGCAATTTTTCAACATTTTCCTCCCCTTTCTTCCTTTTTTTTTTGTCATTTATGCCTTTTTTTAAAGAAAATTCCACAAAATTTATTTTTTTTGCGTTATTTTCTCGAGGCGGCACAACCTCTCACCGTTTTCATTTCAACATAACTTTTAGGTACCCAATTTATTCTGGGGCATCTTATTTTCTTTTCTTTGACGTGACACCACTAGCGACGCTGCATCAAAGGTGCAAAATGTAGATGTCTAAAATTATTTATATTAATTAAATTTATTTTAATTAATAATCCTTGCAACATTTTAATTGATTTTGTTTAATTTTAATTAATTAATTATCTTTGTTATAGTCCTCTACCCATTTAGTTAAATTTATTTAATTAAAGTTGGGCTCACTACCTAAGGTATTTAAATTTAATTTAAATACCCCCTCTCTAATGTGTTAAATTTAATTTATTACATGTTCCTCCATTAATGCTATTTAAATAAATTCCTAATTTATTTATTCCTCACAGTATCTTAATATTCTTATAAGCCTTGATTAATTTAAATTTAATTTAAATCAAATCCTAATCTAAACCTAGATCCTACCCTACACCCATCACCTCACTCTCTAAACCTACCCTTAATGCTAATCCCCCACTAATCACAATTAAAAATATTATTCCTAACCTCATTATCCCCTAACATGAGTTGCTCACACATGTCTGAGCAAATCTTCCCAATGAAGCCACCAAACTTCTTTAAATTCTCTTACATTCTTATCGCTCACTCCTTTCTCCCATGTTGCTCACACATGTGTGAGCAACCTTGGGCCCTTCAACCTTAAATACCCATCTTGTCCCAACTTGACTTTTGCATGACCATCCCTTCTAAGCCTATGTGTCCCCTAATGGCTCCTATGTGGATGCCACATAGGTGCCACCTCATCCAAGCCCTCACCCTTGATCCTAAAATCTTTAAATAGGAGCCTTGCCAAGAGAAAATCCATCTCTCATTTTTGCATTGTTATCATGCTAGTTTAGTTTTAAAAATTCTCATAAGTTCTTAGCATTTTTAGTCTTGTTCACCATCTTTGAATCTAGATATTACATGTTAGGATAATGGAAAACTCATCTTAGCTTATTTAAATCTTGCATATCATCATAGTTCGTAGTTTCAATCTCATTTACATTGTTGGAAGGTTGAGACAAGTTCCTCATACTAGCGTAGTTCTTGAGTTCTTTCATCATCCATTAGCTTGCATCTTAAGGTCCTCATCCATTTTCAAACATCATTTGAGATTTTATTATTGTGTTGGGAGAGCACACCCACATCTCCACAAAGAACAAATTAAACAAGCCATTTGGGTGCACCATTTTAGGCTCTATAGGAGGTTGTGTGAAAGCTTTTGGGATTGGTTCAAATTTATAACATGTTTATGATATCTTGATTGTTTTCTCCTAACGTTTGCATTTTTGAGTTCATTTCACATAGGCAGGTTTTATAACATGAAAGTTTCCTTAATCACATGAAAATATTTAGTCTTGAGTATAAAATACATAACCACAGTAACCACTGAAGTCTTGGACAGGGCTATAAAGTCATACTCAAAACACCAAAAAATCTACTCATCACTAGGGTTCATCCAATCTTTTGTAGGCACTCTTTAGACCAGTATTCGAGCATGAGATTATGGAGGTGAATCCATAACGACTTCTCATAGGGATCAAAGATAGATCCATCAAATTGGGGGTCCATCTCTGCATATACATGGGAAATTCTCCCATATACCAAAGAACATCCCACATCATATCGTCTCTCTCCTCTTCATTTGCAAAGATGACAACAAATAACTTTTTTCCAGGAATCTTGTAATGAGTGCTTTTTCCATGTTTTCTCTATCCATTGTCTTATTTTATCTCTCTCAATTCATAGCTCTACAAATTTACAAATTATTGTCAATTCTTCCAGAATTCCTAGGTAGATAGTTATGTTTCTTCAGTAACATTGATGATAGAGAATCATCATATGCATTTGAATCATTGTTTTCCCCTTATTTCCCAGTTTGTTTCAAATTGCTTTGTAGCTTTTTGGCCATTTCTACCTTTTTGCAATCTTTCTGCATTATGCAAGCTTTTTTTTTAATATTTAAATAATATAATAAATAATCTTTATTATTTGATTAAGTAAATTATTCTACTTCTCTTGCATGATTAAATAATCATTTTAGTTATTTAATTATTTAACTAAGTCTTCTATAATTAAAAAGATTATTTAATTTATTTCATTATTCCTTTTTTTCAAAAAAATTACTTCTAAAAATAAATAAAATCACAATTTTATTTATTTTGTCTCATGCATATGATTAAATAATCATTTAATGCTATTTAAGTCTTCTACTTTGACCTCTCTAACTATCACTTACTCTTAGTTCAATTGATCAGTTAATTATGTCAATCTTTGTCATACAATCAGTCAACTCTCAATCAATCCACCCATCTCTTCAATTCATTCAATGTCATGCAACACGTTTTGCATTATTATCATCTTAGTCAACTTAGTCTTTCTAAATTAGACATCCAGTTCTACCTTGTTATCATCACCATCAAGTTGTCTTATTGAATCTCAACTGTCAAATATCTATCAACATCTTTTAATCTAAACCTTGCATTGAAATCCTAAAATCTATATAATCGGCCTTGATTTCTCATCTTGGCTAACCACAGTCTTGGAACCACAATCTTGGAGCTCTAGTCTTTGAATTTTCGTGCTATCACATTGCGAATTGGTGCTACGAATTTGAGAGTGTAATGTCCCCGTTTTGGAGGTAATTTGATTTAATTAATTTAATTAATTAAGTTGTCCAAAATAATGAATATTTTATGAGGATGAATAATTAATTATTTTAATTAAATAAATAAGTGGTATTAAGTTAATTATTTATAAAGTTATCAAATAAATAAATATTAAAAGGTAACTTTATATTTAATTAATTTAATAAAGTGACTTGAATTATAAAATATTTTATAAAGTCACTTAATAAATAAAATAAAATAAGGTTCTAGAAGTTTCTAGAGAAAGTGGAGAAAAAAGAATAAATAGGCATCCTGGGCTTCATTCTCAGCATCCAGATTTGCTGTTGATGTTGTTGTTTGTTGTTGATGTGCATTGTGGAGCCTAGGGGTTCTGCAGTAGTCACAATTGGCCATTGAGAACGAAAACTCTCAATTGGTAGGCAATTTTGAGGGTGTGAAATATCACTTG
>MU227547.1:3609596-3625899 GCA_018584345.1 Thuja plicata
GAGAACAAATTTCGAAGATAGGAAAGAGTTTGTGCGAAAGTCACATTGATTCTTTAATTTCGACTTTGTCATTCTTGTAGATAGGCAGATATGTTACATTTAGCATTAGTAGCTTTTCTTAGGTCATATGATATACGCAAATATCTCACGACACTTTGTATGAATAGTTTCCAATTTGAAAACCACAATTTCGTGCAATGTGATGTTGGCTTGGCCATTTAGAATTTTACCGTATTGCTAGCATTTTTTTCTTGTACTTTTCCTATTATTTGTTTCTCCATATGTATGAAGTCTGTTGTGGAGGAATTGGTCGTTGAGGTAGGTGTAGTTTTCAGATCATTAATACAAGTTACAAGTTGAAGTTTTCCATTTGCATCAGTAAATACTATGTCGCATGCCTCAAAAAAATAACTTCCTTCTCTCTTATTAATTAGACTGCCTGGTTATGCCTGTGGTTGTTAATTTTGTTTTTTAGACTGACTAGATACATAACATTGTAGTTATGAGTTTCGGAACTTCAGTTGTGAATGTTTTCCCAGGGAAGTGCTGAACGCAGAAGCCTTTATGAGATGCTTTGTTGTTTTACGTTCTGTTTGCTTGCATGAATTTTCCAATTTCTGTTTTTGATAAATGTAATCTTAAAAGGATGGTTTTCCTTTTTTATCTACTTTGAGCGCCACAAGGTAGAACGCCACAAGGTAGAAGAGGAAGCCCAAGTTATATGCTATAACAAATAGCATTCAAAGTAGAGGCCTAAATATAAATTCTGCATTGTAAATAGTTGGATGAAAATCAATTAAAAATGAACAATTGGCTTTCACAGTTTGAGTTACGGTTCAGCAGGAAAAAAATGAATTTGTTAATATCAAGTTGCCTTTTGATGCGCTCTTTTGGTGGGAAAGTTTGTTGATGTTTTAGCCTAGGAAAAAAACCATTGATAGGAGGATTAAAGAAACTGATTGTTCCGGTTTTAATCAAGTTCACCATGAAGAAATGAGAAATTAAATGAAAATATATAGGCAAAACAAAGGTTTTAATCTGTTTAATGTTTTAGATGACTTACTTCAGGAAGAAGGAATTCCAATTGATTTCTGGTGCTAGGTCACTTGGTGTGGTCTTGCCAGAGGACAGAGAGAATGATAATTAGATCTTGTCCTTGGAGGATAAACAAGATCAGCAAATGGATACAGGTTTACCCTCTTGAGTTCCAAACATATCTAAACCAAGTGGGGCCTTGAACTTAAAAGAGGTTGAAGCCATGATAGCTCCAGTCTCTCCTTCAACAAAAGAGTTTGTGAAGTTTGGGACAAATAGTGGGACCTCTCATGCTTTGGGCTTGTAGCAAAAACCCCTTTAAAAGTGGCCTTTGGAGAAACCTTTGAAGGTGGGGCATAAGAAAGACCAAGAGAAGGTGAAGTTGATTGGTGTGACTTTAGTGAAATTTGGATCCGTGAAGATCATTGACTCCCATTTTTCCATCTCTCATAAATGATTGTTTTATCATGGAATGTGAGGGGTATGAATATTATTTCGAGACAAAAGGCTATTAGTAATCTGATTAAATATCACTTTTCAGACATAGTCTTTATCGAGGAAACTAAATTGACAATGGTTGGTTTGTTGAATAAAGCTCCTAGAATATGGGCTTGTGGTTCATATTAGTGTCTTGGAGCCTGTGGCAGTTTGAGTGAAGTGGCGTGCTTTTGGAACCCTAGGAAGGTTGGCCCCCATTGGTCGATTTCGAGTTGTTCTTCTATCTCTATGGTTGATTTTGGTTTGGACTCTAGTGAAAATTATCTCTTTACTAATGTCTATGCTCCTACCGATCTTTTAGGCAAATGACAACTTTGGGACCAAATTAGATTTGTCAGATCTTTAGTTCTACCCTTGTGTTATGGTTGGTGACTTCAATGTGGTGTGTACCCTGGAGGAAAAAAGAGGGGGCTTAGTCAAGCTTGATCCATCTGCTAACCTTCTTAGGTATAATATTTGATCGTTGGAATGTTATTGATCTGAAGCATAATAGTGGTATCGTCATGTGTAACAACAAAAGAAGTGCATATGCTATTTCAGAGAGGCTAGGTAGATTTCTTGTCTCGTGCTCTTAGATGAGGGATAGATGGAGTACAAGTTTTGAGATCTTGGATTGGAGAATTTTTAATCAATGGTCGATCAAACTCTTAGTAGTTACTTTCATATTTTCAAAGAACCCTCCTTTTAAGTTTCAACTTATGTTGTTGAGGGATCTTTCTCTCTAGGACTTAATAACTAATTGGTGGTATGAAGGGAAGCCTGCTTTTGATAGGGCTATGTATTATTTTGTTAAAATATTGCAATATTGAAATATAAACTCGAGTAGTGGAATAAGCAGTGCTTTGTAAACCTTCACTTGACAAAATGGAAGCTCAAGCTCAGCTAGATACTATCACTCGCCTAATTTGAGACTAGGGACTTGCTTTGGATTTCAGCAGAGAGGAGGTTCTGGCTTTTAAGGATTCATGAGGAAATTTCATGGAGGTAGAGTCTCGAATTGATTGACTTCAAGAAGGGGATAAGAATATTGCTTTTTTTCATAAATATGTTAAAGCTAGAAGAAATGGTAACTCATTACCTCTCTTGTGTCCTCGGAAGGTGCTCAGCTTTCTTAAATGAGATGTATCGTCCTAAATTGTAAGCACCTAATTTGTGTACAATTTAAGGATTATTTTGTGCCCACCTTAGTGTATTTTTTTTATGGTAGGACCTCATATGGCACTTAATGATTACCAAATTCAAATATGGGTCCTCTATTCCTTTCAATCTTGTTTAAAGTCGAGGTTGACCCTTATTTCTAAGTGTGCTCCACTCTTTTTTCTCCAATCCCATAATTTATTTCCTCACATATGCCCTATATACGTTGTTGAGGGATCTTTCTCTCTAGGACTTAATAACTAATTGGTGGTATGAAGGGAAGCCCGCTTATGATAGGGCTATGTATTATTTTGTTAAAAGATTGCAATATGTGAAATATAAACTCATGTAGTGGAATACACAGTGCTTTGGAAACCTTCACTCAACAAAATAGAATCTCAAACTCAGCTAGATACTACCACTCGCCTAATTTGAGACCAGGGACTTACTTTGCATTTGAGTAGAGAGGAGGTTCTAGCTATTAAGGATTCATGAGGAGATTTCATGGAGGTAGAAGTCTCGTGTTGATTGACTTCGTGAAGGGGATAGGAATATTGTTTTTTTCATAATTATGTTAAAGCTAGAAGAAATGGAGACTCATTACCTCTCTCGTGTCCTCAGAAGGTGCTCAACTTTCTTAAATGAGATGTATCGTCCTAAATTGTAAGCATCTAATTTGTGTACAGTTTAAGGATTATTTTGTGGCCACCTTAGTGTATTTTCTATGGTAGGACCTCATATGGCACTCAATGAATACCTAAATTCAAATATGGGTCCTCCATTCCTTTCAATTTTGTTTAAAGTCGAGGTTGACCCTTATTTCTAACTGTGTTCCTCTCTTTTTCCTCCAACCCCATAATTTATTTCCTCACCTAGGCCCTATATACTTATTTGTGGCCTTTGTGACTTGTCCCAACCCCGGAAGGAGCTATAATTGGAAATCCTGCACATACCCTATATTCTTGGAACCAAGATCAAATTTGGGCTCATTCTCCAAGGTACATGTCGCTATTAGCGACATGCCCCCTAGGAATGGGGCCCAAATTTGGCTCAGAAGTCCATGTCAGGGTTTTGAGGGGAAATCCAGTCTCATGGTTAGCCTGCTTAATTCTTAACCCTCGAAATGCTATGAGATGTATTTAAACCCCCTATCTCTCCCCATTTTGCTAATCTAGAATCAAGGATCTATTGTCAAGTGCATGCATTATCGTGATTAAGCTACCAAGTGCAAGAAAGCAAATCAAGCAATCAAGGAGCCATCAAGTTCAAGCATTCAAGCATTTATTCTTCTCAAGCAATTCAAGGTGTTTTCTTCCATATATCTAGATTCTTTCCCCCATTTAAGGCCAAGCAAAGGAGTTTTCTATCAAGGAAAGAGGTCCATGTCAATCTCTTTTCATTCAAGTCTTCTCTCTCTCTTCTCCTCAATCAAACATTGTGGCGAATTACAACATCTATTCTACAAAGTTTTGTCTTTCATGATTTCCTTTTGGGTTTATGTGTTTAGTCAAAGCTATTGCATGAACATATTTGATCACGTTCAAAGAAGTATTTGCATCTCTAAGGTATGATATACTTCATTTTCTAGATCTAGCATCTTCTACATGACAATACGATTTCCTTTATCTCATTTCTTTTCAAGGTTCATTCCTAAACATGGGTTTGACTGAGGCAAACCCCTTTATTCAACCTTTTCCCCCATTTTTCTGTGGAGAACTAGGCTCCAAGTTGTTGGACAAGATCTGGGCAGATTGGGAGCAGCCAAACGATCTATGAAAAATTTGATCGAAAATCCCAGAGACAAGTCACCATTGTCGTCATGTCCCAGGTACATGTCACCATTGTCGCCATGTCCCAGGTACATGTCGTCATTGTCGTCATGTACCCATCATTTTGAGCCCAGATGTTAGCCACATGTCAGATCTGTCTTTTGGTTTCCATTTTTTGTGAATTTCCGCTCATTGTCTATTAGTACAGTATGCTTTTACTAGTTTTTCAGGAACTTGCTTAATTAATCATTTACACTACATCATCTTAGGATTTCCACTTTTTCCACTTTCATTATTACATATTTAGAAGAGGACCATTGTCCCCATCTAGCGCTTGAGTGACCTCTTGAGCCTATTGGGGGCATCTTCCTTCCAAATGTGCAATTGAGAAAAGGTGAAGTAATCTACTCATTTTGCATTGCTTCCTTTTTCAAGTGTACATTTTGGAGAACCTGACTCTTCTTCCATACTTCTGATTTTGTTGTTAGATCTCATTGTGTGCTTGTTAAATTTCATTAATATGGAGTTTACTAAGTTAGATTGGTGTGTGATAACCTATGTTGTTACATTCCTCCTCTTTATCAATCACATGGAGTGAATCATAATTTCTGACATTTCATGATGTTTGTATTCCTTCATGGTATTCTTGCATATGACATTATGAGGTTAACAAATATCTTTCTTCCTTATAAGGCATATTTCAAAACCTTTATCAATATTTCATGTGCTTTTATTATCCAATTTTCACAAAATGCATGACATATGTGGATTATATAAGGGTCTTTGTGAGTGAACCAAAAGATAATACTAATGTAATCTTCCTAATCCAAATCCTATAGTGCATGATAATCATGATGATAGAGACCTAGCTCCTAATGATCCCATTTTAGTGAGACCTAGATCTGCTCTTCCTCAACCCACTTTAATGGATAGTCTTAGGGAAGCTAGTTTACAAAATTTCTTGGATGATCTTAAACAATCTTCCTTTTATCAAAGCATTATTCATAATCCTGATGTTAAGCAATTTCTTGATGATTTTTCTCCAAGAATATTAAGTAGACAAGAAGATCTTGATAAGCTTTCTTCCTCTGCACCACCTAAGATTATAAGAATAGTGATAAGAATCTCCCTAAAGAGACTATTCTTCCTTCTATTCATCTTTATACCACACATTTCCACAAAGCTCAAGATGAATCTCCTTCACCCTCTACATTAAAAGCCAATTACAATGTGGGATATGATATCACTACTCAACAAGGTTACAATGGGTTAGGACTTAGCATTAATGAACAAGGTATTAAGGTTCCTATAGATCCTCCTACAAAAGTCACTAGGTGTGGTATAGGTTTCATACCTCAAGAGGCTACTTTGTCTTCTTCCTCACAACAAAAGCCTCTGCTTGACATTCTTTTACCAACACCATTTGTTGCCACATCTCCTTTTGATGACTGTTTGACTTTAGCTAAAAGAATATTTTCGAGAATTAAATATGAACCTAAAATTTAATTTCCTTATAAGATTTTTCCAAAGAATCAAAGACCTATTAATGGCAAGTTTCTATGTCAATTCCATCATAGCAATAATCATTCTCTGTATTGAATTTGGACAATTTGCTCAAGATTTGGTAGTTAGATCTCTTCTTTCTTTAACAATGGAACTTATGTTTTTTCTTGATATCAAAGACATACCTTAGCATCTATTTTCTCATATTATGTTGCTCTCCATTATGTAAATTTAGTAGCTTACATTTTTGGGGGCTCTTTTCTTTGCATAATGTGCATTGTGAGCATCATAATAGGAAGTCTTCCTTGTTTCCTCACATTTGGGGGGTGAGGTCTATTTATTTCATCTTTTTCTTCTTTCAAAGGATCCATTATCTCTTTGTTGGTTACTTCTTTTATATTATGATGACCTTCCATACACGGACTTGTTTGTTTAGGATCTTTCTCTCTAATGGGATTGATCTCCTTCTTTACAACCTCTTCCTTGTTTGGAAATGTATATCTTGCATAATGAATTTATCCACTAAGTTTGCATAATGTGGTATCTTTTCCTCTTTCTCCTCACTGTCTCTTCATGGAATGATATTATTTTATGGTACATCCTTTATGGTATGAGATTATTTATTTCACGCAAGATACATCTTTGCTTAACAATCTTTTTCATGTCTCAAAGGGCATGTCTATGACAAAATGATCTTCTATTTAGGGATCCTATTCTATTGCAAATTATTCATTCCACCTATGTTGATGTATTTCTCTTATAGTGTGATATCATTTCTTACATAAATGTGTTTGTTTTACATTAGGAAATTTACATCTCATTTTTCATTGAAAGTGCATGCTTATGGTAAGAGAACTATCATTGAGGGTGTACAATATATTATATTTGTCTTTTCCTTCACACTGGGGGGGAAAGGTTTTGTGTGCTTATCTTCCTCTTTCTTTCTAAGGATCTACTTTCCTTAGTATAGTGGCATTCATTAATAATGTAACATTCTTTTCTTATTAGGATTATTTGTTTGTTTTGATTTAGGATTCTCTCTTATACAAGAGGTGTGTATCCTTGATCACAACCTCTTTCTTATTTGCAAAACTATGATCATCCTAAATAGATTCCCTTACCTTAGTGCTTAAAGTATGTTATCCTTCATCAAGAATCCCTTTTACACCTAGCAATAGGGGGCAAACATGGTACATTGTTGTTTTCTTCCCCTCTTTCTCTTGAAAATGACATATTTGTATAAGAACTCCTATTGAAGGTAGATTTCTTGCAACCAAGATATCTTCCTTTCAAGGGTCTCTTCCCACCTGCAGCTATCCTTTCATGATTATTTATTTTTTTGGCTAACAAGAGTTTTCACTCTTTGCTATGGTTATGACATACATTGTTGTTTTAAGGACATCTTCTTGTTGTTGGAAGTAAGTATCCTTGTTATCTTTTCCTTATGATGCCACCTATGTTGTCATCATAAGGAGGGGGGCATACATACGACCTCCCTTGTATGTTATGCAACCTTTTTGTTTATTGATCGCTAAGGAGACAATGCTTTCCTTAGGATTGATCACTTTTATTTTTCTTTTTGAATCCTTAAGGAGACATTTCTTTCTTTAGGACTGGTCTCGTTTATTGATCCCTTTGGAGACAATTATTTCCTCAGGATTGATCATTTTTATGGATCCAGACGAAGACAATGCTTTCTGTAAGACTAATCTCCTAAGCCGCCCTTGAGCGCAAAAATTCAAAGCCGCCCTCGTGCACAAATTTTCAAGGTAGAATTGACTAGCATAACACAACTTGCTAGACCATCAATTCTCCTTCTTTGGAATGAGTGGAACAATCATAACAAGGCTTTCTTGCTATTGATTTAATTAAATATTCTTAATTATACTTTACTTAGACTTACTTAGGTTAATGCATACATAGTAGTTGTGCATGAGACACTTAGGAGTTTGCATCTTATTTTAGCACATGGTGTAGGAGAAACTCCACTTCAGGTGGTGATAGTTGTTATCACATCTCCACTTTATATGTGAGATTTACCTTTAGTGCACATATCACATTATCATCCTCCACATGTTAAACATACTTCATTGCATAATGGAGGATGATCCACCTTTGGTGGACATGTGATTCCACCTTGTATGAGTGATAAATTATCTTCTCCTTATCATTTTCTCTTATTTTCTTACCTATATAAGCAAACACATCTTCATTGTATGTATCTCTCTTGAATCCAAATGATTCATTATATTGATCATATTGATGAGAATGTAGTTTATTCTTGTCCATCTTTTTTCTCTTTTGTGCTATTCATTGGGCTTCTAGATCTTGGCATATTTCTTTAGGCAAATTCTTACATTGCATCAAAGCAATTCTTACATGGTATCAGAGTCATTGGAGCATTCATTACATAGCCTTTGGAGATTTTTTTTCTTCATTCGTTGGAGGGTTTGATTCAGATCTGGGGAGTAGCAACTTGTGGGAGCGTATAGAGAAATATTTGACCTCACCATTGCGTTCGGGAGGTCATTCTGACGAAATTTGACTATAAATGCGCCTATATTAGGTGAAAGTCCAATCTAAGGCAAAAGAAAATTATAGACCAAGTCATATGGTCCGATCTTTAACTATGATACAATTTTTCAAAAGAAAAAATTTTAAAAAATTATTCATTTTCAGAACTTCTTTTTCTGTCTCTATTTTTTTCTTGCAAAAATTTGGTTTTCGGGCATTGTTAGAGCCCTATCTGTGTCAAATTGTCTGCAGGAATCACAAAATATTCCTGGCAGATCGTATGAGTAGACATCCCGTTGACTGCGGCCCTACAATTTCCTGACAACCACTCAGAGCCAACAACCCCAAGATCAATCAACAAGGTTCTCTTTATTTAAGTCTGGTGCACAAGCATATATAAAGTGTGGGATATCTTATCCCACATTGAATGTGGGATAATTCCCACACCAAACCACTATCATGCTGTCGCAACCTTCAAGGCACCTTTTCCCATTCTCCACCTCTCTCTACGCTCCCCCTCCACGCGGTGCGATAGTACTGGCCTTGCAACATCCAACGTCATGGCATCGTTGCCCATGTCAACAACGAATCAACATCTGCTACATCAGCTTAACAATAAGCCACATAAGTGGGACACGCCATCATACAATGATCCAGTCAATCACTGCACGGAAGTACTGTCAGCGCCACACAGGGTTATTTGGTGATATCATCATTGTTTGGCATCTTAAAATTGAAGCCCATTTGAATGCCATTTTTAGGGGAGCTGGTTTACTAATGACGCTCATATGACCGTCAAATTTAATTGCTGGGGTTGTTGATGTCATCAATTTTTGAAGATTTTTTACCCCTTAGCATATGCAATTTTGATTTTGAAAGCAATCTTTGAAACCCTATATCTTGCTCATTTTGCAGCCTTTTTTAGTGCAATTTCTTTTTGATTTGGGATAATTTTTCGTGCTCTACATAGTGGTGGTGTTAGTTTCTAGTTTTGGTGGACAAATTTTGCAGAAATCTTATATTTTGGTGACTATACCTGTCCAATCCTTAGTTTTGCAAATTCAGAGGCTTTGTTCAGGGTCATACAGACACATTTTCAAGTGCCATTTTTTATTAAAGTGCATAATTTGTTGTCTTCTTTTCATGTATGCTATCAGTTTGTAGAATTGTTTTGGAAAAAATATCACTTTCAGATCTTGGTCTTTTTTGGCCAGATATGATCCTTGTAATGCTTGGATTTCAATTTGATCCTTAGAAATATTGTTTTGAGTCTTATTTTGCCTCAATAAGGCAGTTGTAAACATCGAAATAGAAAGTCCACTTAGCTCTTGTTTGAGAAGTGGCAACTATACATGCACTTAATATAAAGTGTAAAAATCATCATGTTGGGGGGGGGGGGGGGGGGGGNGGTTCTTTGATTGAGTGCATTTTTGGGGTGTAATGATTTCAATTTTTAATGTGAGAAGGGTATCATTGATGTAATCATGGGATATACGAGACATCCTTCTATAATAACTTTCATTGGGCGTAATTATGAGTCATCACACATTGTAGATGGCTTAATCTCTTGCCTCATCTTTATGGATTCATGCCTAATCCAAAGTCCAAGTTGAAAAAATAGTTTGACGTGAAAATAATGATCATATCATAGGATTGATTTCTCACAGTCTTAGCTCGTGTTTCCATGACATCTAACCCAATATTGAAGGTATTAGGTTCCCACACACATATTGGACCATTGTTTGGGAGCATTTTGTAGATCGACATGTTCCTCCATTCCCAGATGATCCTGTTACAGATTATCTCATTCCACTTGATGATGCAGATAACATTCCCTTTCATGATGGTACCTTGGAGTGGATTAGAAGATTAGCAGAAATTGAGAGTTATGACAATCTAGTAACTCCACCTATAGTTCCTTCTCTAGTTGAGATCACTTCTATTGTTTCTCTTGATGATGCTTGTATTCCTACAATCTTGGATTTTGTGATTCAAAGCAACATGGTATTCCTTGTCTTCCAGACACAGTTTCATGGGATGACTTTGTAAAAGACATTGTAGGTTTGTTTGTGGAGTCCTACATTGCAGATTTGGGAGACACTATTGATGAAATTCATCTTCTCTTTGATGAAGATGATCCTTCTTTTGTTGTTACGAGGGAACACTCCGATCCTCTTCTTCATACTCTACATTATCATTATTCACAATTTGACATGATTGTGGATCCTTTGATACAACATTTGGAGGAGGTCTCTTTATCTTCAAAGGAGGTATTTGAGTCTTTGGAAATTAACATCTATGAGTCTCTTCCTTCACTTGACATGTCACATTTCTTGGTTCGGGTTGATCATGCTTAGTGTTGGAGACTCCTATTCAATATTCAAAGACACCATACATCTTAAGGTATCTTCCTACAGACCAGGGATGCTTCATTCATACAACTTTGGTTTTTTTTCTTTCTAAGGTGAGGAACGTTGTTCAGTTTTCATGGATCAATTCCTATTTTGAGCCTGCAGCATCTACCATTGGTGTACCTTCTACATTGATGGGGGGCCACTTTTTCTCTCTTCCTAGTTCCTATTCAAAGGAGACAACACCATCATAATTCATATGGATTCCTCTTCCTAGTTCCTATTCAAAGGAGACAACACCATCATACTTCATATGGATTCCTCTTCCTAGTTCCTATCCAGAATGGGAAGCATTCATGCATCTATACTTGGTATATCTTCTTCCCAAGGGGATAAATATGGTTTGTAGGCATTGGACTATGTTTTGCCTTCAATCACTCACTATTCTTGTAGGGGATTATTCATTATGGGGGGATAATTTATTTTATATACATATTGTATGTAGTTTAGGGGGGTCTTGATTCCTCCATGCATCATGCATATTGTGTGTTTCCATATTTCTTTTAGGGGGAGTTTTTCTCCATTTCTCTGCTTTATGAGAGATTGCATATTGTACATGGGTACCTAACATGGCCTAGTAGCTGGGACCCATCTTGCATTTTTATCTTGCATTGTGAGTTTAAGTGCATTCCCTTAAGTCACGCTTAAGGGGGTGTTGGTGTAATTAAATATTCTTAATTACACTTTACTTAAGCTTAGTTAGGTTAATGCATACATAGTAGTTGTGCATGAGACACTTAGGAGTTTGCATCTTATTTTAGCACATGGTATAAGAGAAACTCCACTTTAGGTGGTGATAGTTGTTATCACATCTCCACTTTATGTGTGCGATCCACCTTTAGTACACATATCACATTATCATCCTCCACATGTTGCACATACTTCATTGCATAATGGAGGATGATCCACATTTGGTGGACATGTGATTCCACCTTGTATGGGTCATAGCTTATCTTCTCTTTATCATTGTCTGTTATTGCCTTGCCTATATAAGCAGATACATTTTCATTGTATGTATCTCTCTTTAATCCAGTTGATTCATTATATTGATCATATTGATGAGAATATAGTTTATTCCTGTCCATATTTCCCTCTTTTGTGTTATTCATTTGGCTTCTAGATCTTGGCATATTGCCTTACGAAAATTCATACATTGCATCAAATAAATTCTTACACTAGCCTTTCTACTCTTCTCCTCCTCTTCTTCTTCCATGGTCACCTAGCATAACACAACTTGCTATCCTGTTGGATTCATGGTCTCTCTCTTGTTTCCATGCTCTCATAGCTATGCTAGTGGGTTAGATCGTAGAATTTTTAGTCTTTGGCGATTCTCTTTCCCTTCCTATGTGGTCACTTATGCTCTTACAATAGCTTTACAAACATGATATTAGTGGTTGAGACATTTTGGATCGAGGTCTCTTATACTAGTTGATTTGGAGTTTTTGTTTTTAGTACTTACCCCTCTTTTGTGTCTTTTATCTTTGTTTTTCTTTTCTTTTTTTAATTTTTTTCCTTGTGCATGGATGTTGGAGTTGAAATACTTTGTTTGGGGGCTTGCATCTTTGAACTTAGTGATTTCTTATCTCTTTATAATGTTCCCATTGTCATCTCTATTTCTCTCCCTTCTCTTATCTTTCTTCCTTTACCATGAGCATGAGCTTGTCTCATGCTCTCACTAAAGTGGGGGCTAAATGTATCATCTTAAATTGTAAGCACCTAATTTGTGTATAATTTAAGGATTATTTTATGCACACCTTAGTGTATTTTCTATGGTAGGACCTCATAAGACACGTAATGAATACCTAAATTCAAATATGGGTCATCCATTCTTTTCAATATTGTTTAAAGTCGAGGTTGGTCCTTATTTCTAAGTGCACTCATCTCTTTTTCCTCCAATCCCATAATTTATTTCTTCACCTAGGCCCTATATACTTTTTTTTGGCCTATCCCGACTCTAGAAGGAGATATACTTGGAAATATCACACATACCATATATTTCTGGTACCCCAATCACATTTGGGCTCATTCTCTAAGGTACATGTAACCATTGGCGACATGTCCATGAGGAATGGGGCCCGAATTTGTCTCGGAGGTCCATGCCAGGGTTTTCGGGGCAAATCCAATCCCATGGTCAGCATACTTAATTCTTAACCCCCAAAATGTTGTGAGATGTATATAAACCCCCTTATCTCTCCTCATTTTGCTAATTTAGAATCAAGGATCTATTGTCAAGTGCATGCATTATAGTGATTAAGCTATCAAGTGCAAGGAATCAAATCAAACAATCAAGGAGCCATCAAGTTCAAGCATTCAAGAATTCATTCTTCTCAAGAAATTCAAGGTGTTTTCTTCCATAGATCTAGCTTATTTCCCCCGTTGGAGGCCAAGAAAATGATTTTTTATCAAGGAAGGATATCCACATCCATCTCTTTTCATTCAAGTATTCTCTCTCTTCTCCTCAATCAAACAATATGGAAAATTACAAAATTTGTTTCATAAGGTTTTGTCTTTCATGATTTCCTTTTGGGTTTTTGTGTTTAGTCAAAGCTATTGCATCAACATATTTGATCACATTCAAAGAAGTATTTGCATCTCTAAGGTATAATATGCTTCATTTTCTAGATCTAGCCTCTTCTACATGACAATGTGCTTTCATTTATCTCATTTCTTTTCAAGGTTGATTCTTAAACAAGTGTTTGACTGAGGCAAACCCCTCTATTCAACCCTTTTCCCCATTTTCTATGTGCAAGAACATGCTATGAAGTTGTCAAAAACACTAGGGATAATTCATTATTGTGGTCATGTCCCAAGTACATGTTTATATTGTCATCATGTACCCATCATTTTGAGCCTAGATTTCATCCACAATTCATATCTATCTTTTGGTTTTCATTTCTATGAATTTTTGCTCACTGCCTATTTGTAACAATCTGTTTTTACTATTTTTTAGCAACTTGATTAATTAATCATTTAAATTACATCATCCTATCATTTTCACTTTTTCCACTTTCATTATTACATATTTAGAGAATGACCAATGTCTCCATTTAGCGCTTGAGTCACCTCTTGAGCCTATTGGGGACATCTTCCTTCCAAATGTGCAATTGAGAAAAGGTGAAGTAATCTACTCATTTTGCATTGCTTCCCTATTTATAGTGTACATGAGAAAAATTTCCCATGAGACCTCCTAGTATTTATTTATTGTGTTTATTTAGGAATCTCTCCTTGAAAGTGAAGATGAAGTTTATATCATGGATTGCATTCCCTCTTTGGTGTCTAACGAGATGAATGAGAGGTTCTATTCTGCCCCATCTCATTGGAGGAATTGGAAGATGTTGTGTTTCATATGAAAAAGGTAAGGCCCTAGGCCCAGATGGTTTTCCAATTTATTTTTTCCAGTAATTTGGGAGATTGTCAATTTGGACCTTTTAGAGGTGGTTTAGGAGAAACATAGAAATAAGTAAATTTTGAAAGCCATGAATTCTAATTTTTTGGCTCTTATACCTAAAAGAGATTATGCAAATAGTCTAGATCAGTTTTGAGTCATTACTCTTTGTGAAGTGGTATATAAAATTATCACTAAATTGATTGCGTAAAGGCCTAAACTGTGCCTCAAAGCTCTTTATTTTTTCTTATCAAGGTGGATTTTTCTTGATAGAATTGTGATTGTTGTAGAGGCCATTTATTCCATGGTAACCTCCAAGAAGAAGGACATGTTCATAAAAATTGATATGGAAAAATCTTGTGATAAATTTAAATGGACTTTCTTATAGAAAGTTTTGGCTATTCCATTTAGTTGGGATTAGGTTAATTGGATCATGACTTGTGTTACCTCTAGCTCCTTCTCGATTCTTCTTAATGAAGAACTATTTGAGTTGTTAAGTACTTAGAGGGGCCTTCATGAAGGGGATCCTCTTTCCCCTTATTTGTTTATGATCATGGTTGAATGGATCGTTAACTTTATAAAATCTTGTGTTTGATAATGGATAGTTTAGGGTTGGAAACAGTCCAATAGTTTGCCTCCTTATTATAACCTCCAATTTGTTGATGATATATCCTTTACGGGAATGGGCAGGATCAATGAAGTTATTAATTTAGGATATCTCTGGACATTTATATAGTTGTTTATGGGCAAAAAATTAATGAGGCCAAGTCTTCTATCTTCTTTAATACTCATTGGCTTATTTAAAATAGGATTGCTTGGATTCTTAGATTTAATATTGGCTCTCTTCCCTTACTTTGTCTTGGGATCACCCTAGGTGTGAGATCTCAATATAAAGAGTTCTGGTAAGAGATTCTATATAAGTTTCAAAAATGATTTAGCCATTGGACTTGTAGATGAATTTTCTCTGCTGGTAGGGCGATGCTTTTGAAGTTGGTGGTGCTAGCCCTTCCTATTTATAGATATTTTGTGTTGGTTTCCCTCTCTATATTTGTTTAAGAGTTTGATGCTCATTCTCATGAATTTATTTGGTCAATTAATTTCCTTGTTTGAAATAGGGTTTGATCAAATGGGATTTTGTTTACAAACCAAAACAAGTGGGGGGTCTTAGGCTTTGACCAACTGATCAGATTGGTCATGTTTCATTGTGTTGGAATTATTGGAATGATGTACTAAGAGGGGAGGGGTGAATCAATACCTCTAAAACTTTTTATGTGATTGGCCCATTAACCTTTGTGTCATCAGATTTGTATATACCTATCTATCTGTTCATCTTTGATTATGCATGTGTAATCATAATATAAGTTCTTTATATGTATAAACATTCAAGAAACATTCATGAAAATAAATAACACATAACACATGATATGATATTGCAGAAAACTCCTGTTAGGAAGTAAAAACTACGGTGGGGATGTCTACCCACAAAACTTCACTATCTGCAGATAAGAAGGGAGGCAATAAAGGCTTACAAATGATCACTTCTGATGATCTACCCTGTTAAGAGTATTAGAGTGGAGACCTGTTACAATCTACTTCATTTGAAGCTTTAGCAACACTGTTAGGTGTGCACTCTGTTAAGAGATTTATCAAAGAACTGTTAAGTCCACCTTCTACAAAAGGATTTCTATTGTGATGCACTTACTAGAATTGAACTACAATATAAATGTTGATCTGATAGTGAATGCAATCTCTAATTGTTGATAACAAATCCTGTATAGCTTACAATGTATGTATGTAATCACCTTGAGTGATTGAGTAATACCTTGTCTCTGCTCGTCGGTAGCCTTATTGTGTTCTTGATAACTGCTGTGATTTGTTTCTGAACTTTGCATGAATTCTCTTCTTCTGCTTAGATGCTCTCCACAGCTACTATCATTCTTCAAATGATTACAAGTCCTTGTTATTACAAATGATGGAACATCTATTTATACTAGTTTCTAGCTCTATTCTTGATTCACGCTTTTCAAATTAACTCTAGATCCAAGGTTTAC
>MU227547.1:3638192-3653536 GCA_018584345.1 Thuja plicata
TGTTTATGCTATTTGATTTATGCATGTCAATAACTGTGAATGTTTAATGAACAATGATAAGTTAATCTACCGAGTAACAGCAGTATATATTGAAGACATCTAAGGGACTTGTGGATTTATTTTTGTGGTAACTGATTCACCCCTCCCCTCTCAATTACTCCATCTATATTTCCAACAGATATATGACCATACCTTCCACATGTTGTGCAATTTACCCATGTGTAATAGTCCTAAACATATGAGTTACCCTTTCTTGTTGGTTTGTAGCCATTATCAAGTTCTTTTGGTGTCCATGCCTTCTTATTCTTTTTCCAGCATTCCTGATATGTATGTCCATTCATTTTGCAATTAGGACAGTACTTGTCTATATAGGTTTCCTTCTTTGGATTTGTCACCTTGGATTTGCATTCATATGCCTTGTGTCCTTGCTTGTGATATTTATAACAATTACCAATGAAAGTAGATTGTGATTGAGGAATACCTTTCATTTTGTTTCTGCAAACTTTTGAGGTGTGGCCTGGTTTTCCACAGTGATTGCATGACAGCTTCTTGGTTCTTGGAGATGCATATGCATTCTTTTGATTTGATTGATTAGATGACTCTCCATTGTCGGTGTAACCTATTCTTGTGTAGTTGTTGACTCTTCTTTGATCGTCAAGGAAATCATCCATTCTTTTGTTTCTATCTTCAACTTTCCTGATCAATTCATTGTGTTGATTCTGAATTCTGACTTCATGCTTTAGTTTCTCATTTTCTTCCCTTAGCTCACCGATGATCTGTACTCTTTCAATGAGTTTAGTATTTAATCTGTTTGCTTCTTGACTCATAAGAATAATCTAGTTGGTAATCTCATGGTGATGCTCAGTAAGTCTTTGAATCAAAGAGAAGAGATTTCCACAATCCATGATGATGGATCACGGAGTGTGATTCAAAACGTTGATGCTAAAAATTAATAACACAATCAAATCCAGAAATTGTTAACTGTTACTTAAAGTCTTTGAATCTCTGATTCTTTTTCTTGTAGCTTTTCTATTATTTTCCTCCTATCATCAATAGCCAATGTTCTCTTTGATTCATCTTTTCTTGAATCATTCATGACATCAATCATTTTTACCATCTGAGTTTCTTGACTGATTTGCAGCATTTTGATTTTCTCCGTCAGATGTAGATTGACTTCTTGTAGACTTGTGATCTCTTGTACTGATGTGTCTGAAGATTTGCTTGTTGATGATTCAGCATTGTTGAAGTAATCCAGAATCTCCTTTTCTTGATAATATTTTTCATTAAGCCTAGTTGTCATGATCTTTCTTTCATCAAGCAACTTTCTCGTGCTTACTCTCACCTCTTTATACTGCTCATAGTAAATCTGAATTTGCAATTGCTCATTCTCAATAGTCTTGTCCAGTTTTTACTTTTCCATCGTGTGTATCTTTTCTCTTAAGTCTTTAAGCTTTTCAATAAAGAGACTTAGCTCTTATACCAATTTTTGGAATTATTGGAATGATGTACTGAGAGGGGAGGGGTGAATCAGTACCTCTAAATTTTTTTATGTGATTGGCCCATTAACCTTTGTGTCATCAGATTTGTATATACCTATCTATCTGTTCATCTTTGATTATGTATGTGTAATCATAATATAAGTTCTTTATATGTATAAACATTCAAGAAACATTCATGAAAATAAATAACACATAACACATGATATGATATTGCAGAAAACTCCTGTTAGGAAGTAAAAACTGCGGTGGGGATGTTTACCCACAAAACTTCACTATCTGCAGATAAGAAGGGACCCAATAAAGGCTTACAAATGATCACTTTTGATGATCTACCCTATTAAGAGTATTAGAGTGGAGACCTATTAGGATCTACTTCGTTTGAAGCTTTAGCAACATCATTAGGTGTGCACTCTGTTAAGAGATTTATCAAAGAACTGTTAAGTCCACCTTCTACAAAAGGATTTCTGTTGTGATGCACTTGTTAGAATGCAACTACAATATAAATGTTGATCTAATAGTGAATGCAATCTCTAATTGTTGATAACAGATCCTGTATAGCTTACAATGTATGTATGTAATCACCTTGAGTGATTGAGTAATACCTTGTCTCTGCTCGTCGGTAGCCTTCTTGTGTTCTTGATAACTACTGTGATATGTTTCTGAACTTTGCATGAATTCTCTTCTTCTGCTTAGATTCTCCACATAGCTACTATCATTCTTCAAATGATTACAAGTCCTTGTTATTACAAATGATGGAATATCTATTTATACTATTTTCTATCTCTATTCTTGATTCACGCTTTTCAAATTAACTCTAGATCCAAGGTTTACAACTTGACCTTGATCTTTAGTTAGATATGTTTTAGATCCGTTAGGATGATTTAAAACATTTATAACATGCTTGCTTGACCCTCAAGTTAAGATTTAAAACAAATAAAAACTCTATAAATAGAATTACATTGCTTTATCTGACGTGTAAAAGCAGATCCACTTTTTACAGGTTCTTTAACTGACTGTCGGTTCTGATGGTCGGGCTTCTCTATCTGTCTATCGGTTTTCTTCTCCATCGATGTTCCTTACCTAAACTATTCGTCAGGTATGCCTTTTCTGCTCCGTCGGCGATGTTCTCAAAACTGTATTGTTGGTTATGCTTGTTGTCGGTAATTTCTATACTTAGGATTTTCATGTTAGACATTTTGTCCTGTCAGGTATGCTTGTTGTCTGCCAGTTATGCTTACTGTCCACCGATTATGCTTATACTGATGACCTTCATCATGTTTTTCTCTTTAATTATACTAATGGAAAAACTTAATGTCATCACATTGGTCAAGTTATATTGGAGGTGTACATGCCATGATCAAGATTGGGCTAGAATTCTTGCTCATAAGTACCTTTGGGGAATAGGTTTCTTGGATGTACCTTTTTGTAGCATTGTGGGGAAGGGTTATATTATTTTTTATACACTCATAAGAGGGGAAAATATCATCAAGGACCTTGTCTTTTATGGATTTGTAAGGGGGTCCTTTTTGGATCTACGGTAAGAGATCTGATGTTCTTTTTTGGTTTGATTCTTTGGATGGTCACCCTCTGATTATTTTAAATTTTTATCATCTTGAGTCCCTTTGTAACATCTTGACTAAAGCCGGTTAGAGTAAGGTGGAGGATTATAATACTATTAAGGTCAAGGGTTAGTTAGAGTTACTATGGAGGATCATCAAGAGTTGACTAGAATCTTAGTTGGTAGACTTTGTAGCTCCGTTAAGGGGAGGGATATTTTGGCTTGGGGACCTTATCCAAAGGGAAATGTTTTTGTTTCCTCGAGTTACTTGAATTTAGATAGTTATTTGAATGGTCAACCTGGTGTGCCTTGGTGGAAGCAGGTGTAAATTAATTTCTGTTGGCCTAAATACTACTTTTTCCTATGGCTTGTGGCTCAAAATAAGTGTGTCACCTAGGAGGATTTGAGAAAGAGAGGTTTTTAGGGCTCTTCTATTTGTGTTCTTTGTAAAATAGTGAGGAAAGTACAACACATCTCTTCTTTTAGTGTCCTTACTCTAGGGAGATTTGACACTTCTAGTGGGAAGAGTGGAATCATGTTTGTATCCAAACCACTACTTTATTTAAGGATTTTTTTTCCAGGTTTCCTGTGTTGTTGGCCCCACTATCATTAATTGGAACCTTTGGTTAAAAATAAATTAGGGGATATTTTAAGATTCAAAAATCATTGACACTCACTTGTAGTGAAACATTGTCATCAATCTACAAGAGACTATTTTAGCAAAATGTCATCTCTTTGGGACAATGGATTCTAGTAACCTAGTTGTTATAAGGAATTTAAATTTGAGTAGCAATAGCCCAGGTTTCCTTGTAGGAAGAAGATCTAGGCAAGAAAAACATAAGGTTCATAGAGAGTGGCGATGTCATCCTCCTGCTAAATGAGTTTTGTTGAAGTTCAACACTGATGGTTCTTCTAGGGGGAATCTTGGACATGCTGGAACCATTGACATTGGTAGAGACAATGATGGGGGTGTTGTGCTATTTTAAACAATCTATAAGGAGAAACATGATAATAGTCTTATGGAGGCTCTTTTTATTCTTCATGTAATTGAGAGAGGGTGTTCCCTTGGTTGGAAATGGACTATGTGTGAATCTAATTCACATATTGTGGTGGATATGCTAAATGAGAAATTATTGGATGGTATTAACTGGTATTTATCTCTGGTGAAAAAAGAAGATTCTAAATTTGTGTTCTTAATTGGAGCATATTTATTTCTATCATACTCCTTGTTAGTTGAATAGAGTTGCAGGCTATCTAGCCAAATGGGCCTCTTAGAACATGGACAAGTGGGATGTGGATGATTGAGGGCTTTTGTCCCCAGAGTACTTGGCAACTTTGGAGAGATTAATTATTGGGGATAGGATTATGTTGTTATTATTTTATTGGGTTGCTTTTGGAACTTCTTGTTGTTTTTCTTGTTGTTGTTCTTGTTCTTGTTGTTTGTATTGTTGCCTTGGTTGGGTCTATGGCCTTTGCCTTTGGCCAGTAGAGGAAATTTTCAGCCTAAGTTCTTATTGTGTGGGGGAATATTATTTTTTATTTATTTAAATGTATTTAATTATTCCATGGAACCAACCTCAAAATAAAATTTGGTGCTAGAGCCTCATCCATAGGACACCATTTCAATCGATGTTAGTAAATTTTGGCATAAAAACACAAAGTTGATAGTAAAAACAAATGATTTGGAAACATGACCATACTAATTCTTACCCTCTCGGATAAGTGAAACTCAAATAAATTAGTTAGTATTATAAGTCAAACTTCACATAAAAGGACATAATCCCCATAAAGTAAAATTAGATACAAATAAAATAGTTGAAGCTCTAGATTTTTAGAAACCATTCAAGTTGATTCATCAATTTTTTTGGAGATTAAAATTGTTAGACAGTTTATTTTTCAAAAATTTGAATAAATACACCAAATAAATGGTTGTTAAAATAAAGAGTTATTTTCTCATTTACATATTTTTCAACTCTGCATTCTTTTTGTGTGCAGGAATGATATATTCTAGGATGTGTATCAATTTTAGGGCATTGAACAGGACAATCATAAGAAAAGCAAGCATTGAATTTAATGTAAAACAAGTGGAAGAGGAAATTCAAGAGAAACATGTTTGGGATGTACATTATTTTGATTCATGTAATGCACTAATTACATTTTATAAAAATTATTAAAAATGTTGAAGAACATCCATAAATTCAATGTGCTAATACAATTCATTATTTAAGACATCAAAAACACTATTTTTTAGATAAACTTCAAAGAAAAATAAATTGCCAATCAATGCATAAAAATGTATGCTTATAAAATAATTTTGTTGGGCCAATGTTGAAGAAGAACTAAAAATTGATTTAGTGTAATGAATGTATGGGTTACGAAATTGGCCAATTATTTTTTCCTTCATCCTCCTAATGTCTTACATAAGTTCTATTTTGTAAGTTGAGTGTAGAATTTTTTTTATTATAAAAGGAGAAAAACAAAGGTGTCGACCCTTTACAAAGATAGGCCAAGTAGGCCACTTACAATTAGTCAAGAATAAACAATAGAAAACAAGACCAATACAAATCACTTACAACACATTAGAAAAACAACTAGTAAACCACATCAAAGGTGGGTAGAAAATTCACCCACAACTTAGGTAAGAGTTTGGGAAGAGGAGGAATAATGATATTTCCTCTATTAATGAACAACAGTCCAAGAAATAATATTATTAGGAACACCATCACAAGGGAGATCAAGTGGGGAAAACCCATTAGTGAGTCTAAATAAGGAGCGAAGTTTTTATGAGGCAACACATCATATTCCAAAGGTTGGAGGAGAATAGGAGCAATAGGCAGAGAAGATTCTATGCAGCTAAAGTGGGTCACATTACAAACAAGAGGTGGATAAGGATCCACAGGCTTGAGGAGGCCATTCCAGTAGGAGGAGGCAAAACATAATCTTGGTAGGAATCATCACCATCCTATGAAGAGTCATCAAAGAAAGAATCAAAACTTAGGGCAGTCAAGTGATCACCATTAGAATTGTTCCACTAAGTGGCCGTTCGTTTATGAAGTGAGAGAGAAAAATCCATGACCAAGTGACTAGTAGAGAAGTATCAACAACATCAAAAGGATATACCCTAATAATCCAACAATTAAGTTCATGACCTATCCCCATCCATGAGAACCATGTCCTCAAGAAGAGGTATGGATATGTCAATATCAACCAAAATGTGTGCAAAAGTAGAAATATTCATGGAGTAAGTAGTGTCATTCACCTTCAATAAGTGGTTGGTAGAGTTTCCATTGGCCTTAAAATAAGGATTCTCCCAAAAATGAAAGGAAATATTGGGAAGAAAAACCCACACTAGACACACACTAAGTATTTAGTAAGAGGCTTCAAGGAGAATATCCAAGGTTTGATCGAGAAAGAGTGAACACCCCAAGCTAGGAACTTTCTCAATACCAAATATCGGTCAACAAAAGAAGTAATAAAAAATATCTTATTACAAGGGAAAAAATCAATGTACGAGAAACTAATCACTTCCAAGAATCCATCACCCATCGATGAATATCTAGTAGAGAAGGTCAAAGACCAAAAAATCTATACACTAACTCACAATATTGGTAGAAATCTACATTATCCACCACATCATGGCCACAAACCACAATAGGGGAGGTCTTCGCACAAAAAAGAGAATGAGATTTACCCTTGGGAGGAAGAACAATAAAATATATAGAAACACAATCAAATCTTTGTCTATCAATAATAGAAATAGGCTTTAGAGGTTATCCCAACCTCCATGGCACCAAAAGATCTAGGAATAGTCATACTAGAACAGTGTCAATGAGAACAAGTGCATAATTACCAGAATTCCCCAACTTGATCTCAGCCCCAACACCAACTACCAACAAAATTGCAACAAGGGGGTCAAAAGGATCAAAACCAAGGGGCACGACATAAACTACACTAGGAGTAGCCACATCAAGTGAAAAATCACCAGCAAGAGGAGTAGCCACAACAATTTCAGAGGTAGACACAGCTAGTGGGAGACTCATTTTCAAAATTTTAACTCATAGTGTAGAAATGTTGGTCTAATGAATGGTTAGTTTATTATCATCCTTCCACCTTTAAAATTATTTAAATTTTTTAGTGCCTCTAAGTGAAACATACCAACTTCACAAAAATTTTAACATAATAAATAGGATTCACTCATTCAAATGGGAAAACTAGTGAACTTGGGCCCATCAGTTCTATAACATTGGAAGAAAGATGACTCAATGGGCTTAATATTTCTTAAGGGTTGAGTGGGTAAAATGATCCTTCACTATACTTGAGGGTTGATTGTGCAAGTGTGATTTATAAATGTGATATCTAGGGCTAGAAAGGAAGAGAAAATGGTTTTTTGTATGCACGGGACGATTGAGAACCGACAAACCAATTTTAGGACCAAATACTATAACTCACTCCAATCTTGATTTCAAGAAAAAATAGAGGGACTTTGGAAACTCTTGGCATAGTCCTAGAACTATGCTAACCAGTTTGGGATGTTCCCTAAACTTTTTGATGATTTTAGTTGTATATTGTAGCCAAGAACCTGATCTGTTTGAATCCTTTTTTGAAAATCAATGCCACATGTTCTTGCACATAGAAAGAAAGTAAATATTTGGAATCAACCTTGAAATTTAATTGGAATATGGATAAATGGAAATTATGCTAATGTAAAGTAGGGGCTAGATCCAAAGCATAAAGTGTCTTATACCTTGATTAATGCAATGTCCTTTGAATGTGATGACAAGTTTTAATGTAATAGCTTGAATCCACACAAAAACCTAATAATAAATCATATGAAGGTTGTTTAAGATTCCCACAATTCTTGATGATGAAGAAGAAAGCTTTGAATACTTGAAGACTTGGATTCTTGAATGCTTGAAGATTTGGCTTCTTGAATGCTTTTGAATAGATAATTATGCTATGATCTTCTTCCTTGATTTTGGTATCCTCTACTTGGATTTTAATGAGGGAGAGAAACTTGCTACAATGGATAAGGTTGCCTTGGAAATGCCTTAAATTCTTGGAATTTTCCTTAGAATGCTTGAGATTCAAAATTGTAGGAGAGATCTTGAATTCCATTTAAGGTTATATCATGATGTGTTATCCAAATGAGGAGAGGTAGGTCACCTATATTCCCCTCACAAACATTTAGGAGCTAAAAAATCAAAGAATGTTGACATACCATTCAACCACCAAGACCATTATACAATTCTAATTTTAGAGAAAATATCATAGAATAGGCCAATTAAGTTGGCCTATTCCATCCAAAAAGCATTGAAATTAGGACCACGGTCCTAATTATAGGGGGGGTGTTCAAATTGAAAGTGGAATCAAGGCTAGAGTACCAGAAATAAATGTAAGAGCTCATAAATGTAGGATTTGACACATGCAAATCCACAGAACCCGAATACACCTGCATGCAAATAACCTGATACAAAGAAGAAGCACAAGAATGAAAAAGCAGAACTCAGAGATGCTCAAAATAAGAGTCACAATATTATTCTCTAAGTTATGAAAAAAACATTACAAAGTTCAGCCTATAAAGGTGAACAAACCCTAAAATAGAAAGACTAGGTTGCGCAATATAATTAATATAAAGTATTAATTATATGCACCTAAGAGACAGCTTAAGTGAAAAAAGAATAAGTAAACTAACTAATTACTCTAACACCCCCCCCTTAAGCGAAGCTCAGGAGGTAAGCTAACCTAGCACAGCTATGAAAGCAGGGAAAGAGGGTCCTGGCAACAAGGCATGATCAGGTACCCAACAACAAAGAAATCTCTGAGAACCAGAGATAAAGGAGAAAACCCAGTGGGAAAAACTCCTCTCCAAAAAGAGATATAAAAGCTAGAAAGGACAAAAAAAAATGACTTCAAGAGACTCTCTCAAAGCCAGTAGTACAATGCATGCTGCCAACCCCCCCGTGAGAGAGGGTTGAGGCTCCAAAGCCCCCCCGAAATGAAAGAACCCCTGGATCAATGAACAAACCACCATGACTCCAATGCAAAGGACTGAAAGGAAGTGGCCACTGAAGAGGTGACCTCGAAAGATGAGGTGTCATTGGAAGGCCAAGCTGATGCTCAAAGGAGTAGACACGAGGATCCTGAAAGGGAATCCCCAATGTAAGTGGTATGACAGGTGTGTTGACACTGTCAGCAAAGAGGAGATGAATGTCCTCTGTAGAGTACTCAACAACTGCACCTGGTGGCTCGATGAATGGAGCTGGATGGTCAAGCAGTGCTGAAGAAGAATCCTGCTGAAGAGAAAAGTACTCCTCAGGATGTGGTGGGGCAGTCACCACATTGGTCTCGGGAACAACACAAAGGTTCAAGCGACCTGACTGCACCGCATGATGCTCTCTCGAAAGAGGAGAGCTGAGCTCCAACAATGGAGATGGTGGAAAAAAAGTGAGAGAAGGTGTAGAGGTAGGTAGAATGATCAACTATCCCTGTAGCAATAATGCCTCTTGTCACACTATCCCTGATGAAGGCTAAATCGGTCGTGAACTCAACTGTCTTCCCTGACCCACTGCGTGTAATCTGATAAATCGAGAGAAGGTTTGCAGACAGAGATGGAACATACAATACATCATTGAATGTGCCATCCTGAATGCTGACCGAACCTGTCCCGTAGACTTTTTGTACAGTGTTATTCCCCATGAGAATATGAGGAATGGGAGAAGCCTCAAAAGAAGAGAACAAATCCTGAGAAGATGTCATATGGTGAGAAGCACCTGAATCCAGTATCCAAGGGACCTGTGAAGGGGATGCAACAGATGCCCATAAGGCATGACCCTATCCAAAATCCTGTCTAGATGTCGAAGAAGAGGCAGAAGACTGAAAAGCAGACCCCTGTGAGGTGGAAGAGGATGGGGAGGAAATAGTGTTCTTTTGAAGGAGAGCTTGCAAATCTGCAATCTGTTTCTCATAGCCATCAAATCTCTTCTGAAAACATTGGGACTCATCATGGGGCCCCTTCTGACAATACGAACAAGTGGGGTTCTGAGACTTCTATTTCTCCTTCTTAGAAGAAGATGGTGGGCCAATAGAGTGCTGAGAAGAGGAATCAGATATCTGCTTCAGCTTCTGTGTATCCTGAGATGACTTGGCAAGCAATGCCTGTGACTATGAACCTGTAAGAGAATCCATCTGACTGAGCTTGGACTGCTCATGAGTTAACCTGTCACAGAAGGTCTCAAAAGAGGGCATAACATGTTGGGCACCCAGTGCATCCATAATGGAGTAGAAGGTAGAAGTGAAAATCTGATAAGGACCACGAAGCTTGGAGAGTATCACGAAGATACACTCATCATCTTACTTTGTCTTTCCAGCAACCCATAAAATAGATCGAAGAGACTTGAACTTCATCAGGAATTCCTCAATGCTAGTGAATGAGTTAGGTGCCAAGGAGGTGAACTCTGCATCTATCTGAAGAATTCTAAACTGATCTATGGTGCCAAACAAGGTGGAGAACTTGTCCCACATATCCTTGGGTGTAGTCAGACCATCCAGGCGGAACAACAACCCATCTGAAATGTTCATGGCAATGAGGCCCATTGCCTCATCCATCTTGTTTTTGTGCATAAGCGCCTCATAAGGCCTCTGAAGAACTGGTTGAGCCGCATCCATGCAGGACCATAAACCTCGTGACATGAGGAGTCTAGTCATGTGTGGCTTCCATGTGTGGTAGTTATGAGGTGTCAGTCGGGCCACAGAGGGTTCCGACATTGGAAGAAGAATAAGACGGAAGTAGAAGGGTCTTTCTGAAAGAAATTGCAGAAAGTAAAATGCACCCCCCCCATAATGTATAATCCTATCCCCTGTACACCACAAATTACTATGAAAGCACAAGAAACAAGAAAAAAAACTTGAGTTCCAGAAGTAGAATAGGAGCACAAATGAAGGTATGACTTTGACTAAAAAAATGACAAGTAATTGGAAAAATCAGGAATTGAGACCTACACCAATGTGACGGGCTCAGAAACACCTTTCCATTAATATTTCATTTTCTGAAAAAGGACACCGTATGCCCAAGATATGGCAAAAAAACCAAAAGTACCCCAAAAGAGCACTCTCTCTGCAAAAACATAGTCCTGTGAAAAAAATTGACGGCCGTATGGCTGTCGCAGGACTTGGGTGGCGTGGCGGTGGACTGTGAGCGGCGCTGCCGGTGGAGGTGGCGGCCGGGCGGGGCGGCGGCAGCGGGCAGGCTGGGCGTGGGCGGCGGTAGAGCGGCCGAGTGGCAGCGGCGAGCCCAGGTGGCGGCGTGCTGGCCACTGGGCGGCACGCTGGCCAGCAACAGCACGCTGGTGGTGCGCTGGTGGCGCATGCTGGCAGCACCCGTAAGCGCTTAAAAAAGCATGTTTTTTGAATTTTTTTGAGTTTTTTTCTCAATTTTTGAGCCCGTACGACCCTAATAGGCCAAAAAAAATTCCCTGTGGTCATAGAGGCCAAAGTAGTCAAAATTTATATGTTTTTCACTTCTCCCGGGCCTTCTGAATGCAATGGCAGAGTCCATTTTTGCTCAAATGACTCCATAAAATAGCGCCTCCTTCAAAGTGACAGAAAAAACCCCAGAGAAGCCGTGGCTATCATCTTCGAATCGTGGCTTCAAAAAACCTTCAACCAGGCAGCGACAGGGTGGCTCTGATACCATGTAGGATTTGACACATGCAAATCCACATAACCCGAATACACCTACATGCAAATAACCTAATATAAAGAAGAAGCACAAGAATGAAAAAGCAGAACTCAGAGATGCTCAAAAGAAGAGTCACAATATTATTCTCTAAGTTATGAAAAAAATATTACAAAGTTCAGCCTATAAAGGTGAACAAACCCTAAAATAGAAAGACTAGGTTGCGCAATATAATTAATATAAAGTATTAATTATATGCACCTAAGAGACAGCTTAAGTGAAAAAAGAGTAAGTAAACTAACTAATTACTCTAACAATAAATGCTAAAATGGGGTCAATCCAAATGAGGAATTAAATAGTGATGCAATTTTAGGATCGTACATTTATCCCTCACTTTAGCAGGAGTATGCACCCACCTCATGCTCATGGTAAGTTAGAAGAAAGAGAGAGAGAAATATACAATCATGGGAAAAAATTCAAAGAGATAAGACATCGCTAAATTTAAGGGAACAAGCCCCCAAACAAAGGATCTCTACTCATACAACCACATGCAAGGACACAAAAGAAAAAGATAAAAGACAAAATATTACTAAGGTTCCAAGTAAACTAGTTGAAGAGACCTTGGTAAAAATAATATCTCAACTACTAGTATCACACTCGGAAAGCTATTACAAAAGCACAAGTAGTTGCCTGGAAAGAGTGAGAGCATGCATCAAAGTTAAGAAAAAACACCACAATCCAATCAACTAAAAAAGTGTGTTATGCCTATGGGATCAATGAGGATACAAAGAAAACTATGAATGACATGGGTTAGGAAATTGTGTCATGCTAGGCAATCCATGAAAGAATAGAGAGGAAGAGTCGAGAGAGAGTTTGGTACAAAGAGATTTGATGAGAAAGGAAAATATATTATGATATTCAACTCATAAATTATATGAAAAGGAGAGGTCAAATGGTCTAGCATATTTTGTTATGCTAGTTTACCCACAAAGTTTGTGCAAAGGAGAGGTCAAATAGTCTAAAAAATTATGCTATGCTTGTCAACCAATCCTAGTAATGTGTAGAAAGGACATTCATTTGGCCCTAGCATATTGTGTTATGTTAGTAGATGCAAAGTTTTACATTATTATAAATAAAAAATTTTGAAACAAGGAGGCAATATATTCCCCCCCCCCCCTTAAGATAGTAAAATAGGACTATTTTAGCATCTTAAGGAAAAGAGGAAGAAAAAGGATATACACCTTACATCAACAACGTGATATCCTCTAAACAACCATGTACATTCAATCCAAGACAAATAGGATATGAATCTTGTGAGTAAAGAAGATATAGTTGTAAAGAGATATCATGCAACAAGTGTAAAGGGATTCTTGATGAAGGATAACACACATTTAGTTCTCCAAGTAAGGGATTCATTTATCTAGACATACAAGTGCAAATAAAGAGGAGGTTATGATCCATGATACATACCTCTTACATTAGGGATAATCCCTAATCAAAACAAATAATTCATGTCTAATCACATGATAAACCAATGCCACTTAACCATGAAAAATGGATCCTTAGAAAGGATGAGAGACTGTAGTACTATCCTTTCCCCCAAGTGTTGAGACAAAGATAAGGATGAGGAGGAATATAATGTTTCTCAAAAAGTATGATTATACCTAAAATTGTACCACCACGAATGAAAATGAGCCTCTAAGGGATAGGCTGGCAATGTCACATAGTGTGGAATAACATAATAGAAACTGTATAGTCAGAAAATGGAAGCACTTCCATAGGAGACTGGTTTAGCCTTCTGAGTGAGTGGTTTGGGGTCATGACAAGTACCTCTGAATGGGTTCCTGATCTTGACATGGCTTCCCCCCTGACCTGCCTTTCTAACCTTCATTTCCTAACCTAAATTTTGCATTCTGGGTCTCTGACCTGTGATCCTGGGATCTGGGGATAGGGTCAAACTTGACCCTACCCTAGGACAGGGTTGACCTCAGCCCTGTCCTAGGATAGGGCCAACCTCAACCCTGTCCCAGGGTCCAAATCCTGGGAACTTTTGGTTTTTGGGATGTCGGTCTTCACAAAAAGTCTATTCCTGCTCCCACGTCGGCTGTTTCGAGTTCCGAATTGGTTGATTCCTAAATTATATTTAATATAGGTCCTCTCCTAGGGGTAAAGGCTTAAATCATGATTTAATTATCCTATGTAGGCCTCCTTAGAATATTTTTCACTAGTTTTATATAAAAGGGAGCTTTCTCCTCTCATTTTCTCTAACCACAATCAAGCAATTGAAGTCTTCTAATCAAGCATCAAGCATCCTTATGAAGTGAAGTCCAAGCAAGAAATTAAGAAATATTTGAAGCAAGCATCCATCATTCTCAAGTATCCATTTACATGAGGGAGATCCATTGGAGGCCATTAAAGGATTCAAGCCAAAAAAGTGCCCTTTTGGTGATCTCTCCATCCATTTTCTTCCAAAGCCTCTTCCAAATTCAAGAACCCATTCAAGACTTTGTGTTGGAGATCTACAAGAAAGAGATTGAAGACATCCTTCCATTCTACATTCCATGTTTTGAAGCATACTTGTGGATCCACGAATTTGAATTTGCCACAAGGACATTACAAGCAAGGTGAATTTGATTTTTTCTTTGTTATTCTTTATGCAATCTTCAATTACATATATTAAGGTTAATTCCAAAACCGGGGTTTGACCAAGGAAAACCCCTTTCCCCCAAAAAACAAACATTTTTCTTGTAGGTACAGGTTCGGGACTGTAGATCTGAGGCCAGATCTGGATACCCTTTTCGGATTTCTTTGAGACTGTGCGAACAAGGACACTTTCAGAGTTGAACAGATCGAGTTGGCAAAAGTGGTACAGGGTTGACCTTTTTCATAAGACGACATCAGAATGGAAAAATATTTCTAGGTTTTGTCCATCTTTGTGTTCTGGTTTGGTATCAACTGTCAGCATCTCCAGAAATAGTCTACAGATCTCAGAAAACAACAATCTTTGATCTGCCATTTTGTAAGGTTGGTACTTTCTCCTATTCTTTTCAATTACTGTCATTAATCATATCAATCAATCAAATTACAAAATTTAAGATCCCCTTTCCTGGTCTCTTTCCAAATAGTGGATTTATTTGTGTATTTACCCTTTGGGGTTGATCAAGATTAGATCTCCTATTTGTCTATTTGAGGGTGAAAGAAAGGAGCATCTTATCTTCCCTTAATCATAATCACAATTACAATATACAATCAATCAAATTCAAGTAAGTGTAAAATAGGTTTAAGGAAATCAACACAAATAGAAATTAACAATTCAAACCCACCCCCCCCTTTACCAAACTTTGTCATCTCTACATCTCCTAAAACCCCATTTTTTCTTCTTTACATTTTGGTGAACCCGCGATAGACAACTCTTTCTTTTTTGGTGTTAGATTTGCATTGTGTATGTTATATCTTTCATGTTCTTTCAAATTACATTTCAATTAGATAGATCTAAAATTTTGTATTAGTTCATTTGCATTGTATTGGTGTATGAGCTTTACTACATCTAGTCCTACTTATAGTATCCTGGTTAGAAGAAGCCGTAGACTTATGGGTTCCTTTGATCCTGAGT
>MU227547.1:3670216-3710023 GCA_018584345.1 Thuja plicata
TATATATATATATATAATCGCAGGCCTTACAATACTAAGTCTATGAAAATAAAAATAAATCCCCCCTAAAAAGAACTGAAGCAAAATAAGATCTATATGTCTATCATTCTGCAATGAATTCAACCCAAAGATAGCTCTTAATAATGAGGGGTAACCACAACACTTCTTATCTAGAAAGAGAAAATCCTAAAGACATGAAAAGAGCCCAACACCATCTGTTCTATCTATTAGAATAGGCCCTGATCCACTTCCCTGCCTCCTCTTTCTCCTCTTTGCCAGTAATTTTTTATCCACATAAAGGCTTTCATCATTCTGGGAAAGGATGTAGGATCATCCTTTGTTGCTTTCTATCTACTCCTCCCCTTTCGCTGAGAGTTTCCTTTCTCAACGGATTCTCCTGTCATTTCCTTAAACTTTTGAAACCTGTCTTGCTCTTCATTTACTTTGATAATCTTCACACATTTGAATCGAAGAGCCAACTCCCTTTCCTGCAATCCCTGGGACTTATTGAAAAAAATCAATAATTTTTGGGTTTGAAATCAAGGGAAGAACATTATCATCTCATAAATTACTCACTGCTATATAGCATATGTGAGATTACGAAGTAATGAGATTTCCAATTTAATCATAAAAGGTCACATAACATCTAGAGATAATTCTAAAATATTGATTGTTAACATTTAATCACTACCATTCTTGCCAACTCCTTTGATCTAGTCATCCATATAATCCACATACTAGCATCTAGTCAGTGTACGGTGTTCTTCCTCTTGTCTAATAAACCATTCATTTTGTAAATCACCTACTAATGAGAAATCTATTTTTTAAACTATTTAACTTCCTATCCACTTTTTGTCAGGAATCAATTACATATTGATTTCAATGGTCATCTATGATTTATTTAGAATTTTGAAATTATGCCACTAACACTGTGTCACATCAGCATCCCACTAAGGGTAATGGTCTTTAATTTTTCAAATTTGAATTCTGAAATTTAGCCACTTAATTTGAGGAAGCCTCCATAGTCATATCGACCAAATATTATAGACTTACAAAACTTAACCATGCCATCAATAATCTAATAATTTATTCCTTAAATTGTCACATGTCAGTTGAGTATAGCGGCCCATAGAATTTTCAAATTTGAATTCTGAGATTCAACAACTTTTCAAATAAACGTCCATAATCTTATTAATTGAATGTAAAGGAATTAAACTTTCATTTACTTGTTGCTGCCTTAAATTGTCACATGTCGGCGTTCCACAAGTAGTTTCTTTTCCAAATTCCATAATCCTATTAACCTTAATTCTTATCTATGAGCAAAAAGGAAGTGATTTTTTTATTAGGATCCTCATCGTCCAATTTCCTAATATGAGATATATATTTCCTACCCCTCTTTTTATTAGAATTTAAACAAAAGTCCAACTTTAGCTTCACTTCTATTTATTTCCATATACCTAAGGACTAGTACACTTTATTCTAAGCATCTTGATTTTGAAACCCCCTCTGCTTTAGCAGATCTTGTTCTATAACCCCCTCTATCCCAGCCGATTCTAAAGTATCTGAATCCAACATCCTATCTAAAAGGGAATGTTTGATAGCTAATTCCTCCTTATTTATTTCCATGTTAAGGTCCATAAATCTAAATAGATCATACACTACCTCCAACTCGATATATGCACCAAGGATTTCACTCAGACCACGCTATGGCTGCAGGAAACAAATTGCTTGAAAGGGAATACATAAATAAAGGTATTGCAGGAATTCAAAGACTTGAAAACACAACTATAATGTCTCAATGGTTTTTTCGCTTTGGCTGCAGGAAGTAACAAACTATCCTGCGGCTTTGGCTGCAGGAACTGTGTTAATACCAGAATTACGATAACAAGATGCAGGAAAATGAAACTAGATGAAAATGATTCTAACTAATATGGATTCATCACCAAGTGGTCCCCCTTGGGTGAGTATCCAAATTTAATTATACCGAACTAAATATCAACACCTCGGTTGCTATTGATTGAAACTGAAAGTACAAGATTTATGTAAAAACTGTAAAACAACAGAGTGAAACTATATTATGCTAACTGATAATGCCCTCCTTCTCATGCAGGAGTGGGGATTATTTAAATAAAAACATCTAATTATCCTAACTTATCACGCTATACAAAAGGCGAAGTCATTTATTTGGAAAGCTAGAAAATTGGAAAGTAGGAAAACATAAGACATCCATGAAGATGGAAAGATCTATTACGACAGAGGAAGAACAGATCTAGCTTCCCACTTCTTCCTAGATTTCCTCAAAGGAACTCATAATTCTACAACTCGATCTTTGCTCATCTGCTGCCACCTTGGTATTATTGGAACTGTCACTTCGAGTTGCATTTACTTCACCAACAGCCAATTCTGCTATAGGAACGGGTCGCGGTATCCAGTGCATGATGCATTCTCCTAGTAAATCCTTCTCTTGCTATTTATACTCTGCATCTTAAATGTTAGATTCAAGACATCCAAGGAAATACTCCACCAAACACGCATACATTCATTCATGTTAAAACAATAATTACTTATAAGAATATAACCATAAACTTTGCATAAGTAATATAGCAATAATTTCCACGTGTTGTATATTTTAAAAGCATTAAACCATAGCATATGTCTTAGTGGCTGCATGACACATAATAACATAAAGAGTATAGAGTTTTCAACAAATATAATAAAAAAACATAAACAGGTACTGGTAGAAACTCATCCTATGGTCTCTAAAATAGGGCATATAAATGCCTCATCAATTGCTAATAATGGCTCTGACTGGGGATGTATGTCTCTTGCAGGCATATCAAGATTCCAGAATATCAGGGATAAGAAGACCACCTGCAGAAAGGGAAAATTAACCTACAATAGACCAAAAAAAAAATACAGGAAAAACCCTACTTCCTACTACCAGCAAAGATCTTCACCTTTGCTTCTTTATTCCCTGATTTGAAGGAGTCAAACCAGGCCTGATGGCCCCAAGCCATCACAAAATTTATTCCTCTATTTGCCTCTATCAAATATGTGATTTTGATCACCCAACAACATAACCAATCTGATGAGATCATTGAACAATATCTGGGTAAATAGAAAAAACTTGGCAATATTCAACATTCTGTCATTCAGAATATTTCTTTCACTCTGTGAGGAAAAGAGTAACATGAGATAGTTAAGAATATAGTACTTATAAGGGAGTTTATCATCTAGCATCATAGACTCAAATTCACAAAGAAAATTGATGTCAAACCCATCAAAACACTCTCCAAAATCCAACCCACTACAAAATTCTTGAAAATAATTATCATGTTGGACTTGAAAAAAAAAAAACCTTTTCAATTTGATGGTTGACATCATCAATCCTAATACCATTAGTACTTCGCAAGGAAAAAAGATGATCACTTATGATCAATTGATTTTGTTGCAGAATAAGACCACGCTGATTATAATCTTGGGTAAATTTAATCTCTTCAACATTTACTAAATTCAGCATGTCAACACTCTTCATATCCCATTACTGGAAAAAGGAACATAGCTTTGGCTGAGGAAAACTTCCTGGTATATCTTTCCAACTCTGACCTATCTTCATATGAAACAAATCAAATTGTATTCCAATCAATTCAACATGAGGCTTTCCTTCAACATCTTTATCTCAACTTAATTCAGTGTTGCATAACACATTATCAACAATCCCTATTTGCTCACTGTAAAATGACACTTCCATATTTGTGTCAATCACATCAGAACAGTCATTACTCAAATCAAATCTGAATGCATCCATTTCCATTTTAAGAAGGTGGTCACCACTTGCATCTATAACATAGGATACATCTTGTTGGAAATTTTCATAAGCTAATTCATACAAGTCAAACAATGACTCACCATTAGCAATTTCATAATCATTTTCATGGTCCAGAGGATCCACAATGTCAGATTCGTGACTGAGACCATCTTCCACATCCTCAAGATTATTTATGGAACTACCATAAATAGAATCACTATCCATCTGATGAATTTGCATAAGGTTGTCTGAACTTGCAAACTCGCATATTGAATGATTTTCAAAAATATTTTGAGCTACCATAGTTTCATACTCTGGTTCATATAATCCCTCATCCTTAGAATCAACAACCTTACATGGAAAATCACAGGATGTAAGCATACAAATTTATTTATCAACATTATTACTATTGCTACAGTATTGTTCAAACTGCAAAGCATGTGTATCTTCATTAGCACACCTGAACCTTTTACTTGTATTATACTCATCACAAAGTTTCCTTTCATTTTTCTTTGGTGTAAACTCCTTGTATGAGTATTCCTTCTCCAACATGCTTATGAAATTCATCATTGTCTCAAACAAATATCCATCCTCACAATCATTTCCAAAAGATGACAAATCTTCATCCTCTTCACAAGGCTACATATTAACCATCACCTTATCTTCGAACAAATCAGGGCTATTCTAGCATAATGAAGCCTCTTCCTCAACCAATTCCTCACACATATCCTCTTGGACATCCCCATGTGACAAAAACATGGATTGAGAAATATCTTCTTCTTTTGGCCACAATATGCAATCCTCATCCTCACTATCAACATCAGAAAAGTCTGATAGAACCTCACCATTTGGTGCTTTAACATCATCATCTAATGAAAAATCTGCCCCCTATGTATTTTCCACACTTGATTGCAAACAATTTGTTTCTGCAGCCTCATAACTAGAATAACTAGTTTCCATTTTATTTCATGTGTAACCCCTATATATATCTATGTGAGGGGAAACTACATTATAAAATTCTTTACTAACCATGTTAACACCAATGTCAGGGGCAACCATTATTTGCATAAAACACTCTTCATTCACATTTTGTTTTGAATCATAATTTAAAACATGGTTAGTATGATCGTCAATCATAAAAAATCTTGATATTGATCTTCATTTCTTGATCCATACTTGTTAACTACCTTTGATATTTTATGACAACGATCCCTGGCAAATGAAAAATGCCTTGTGATGATTCCATACCTTAAATTATTTTCAATATCTATGGCTGCCATAAAATCTTGATACAAAGTTTTAGGCTCTTTATCTCTCAACAAGTAACTCATCTTTTTTCCAAATGCACCTAAATAAACAACCAATATCATTGCATCCTATGGTCTACATTTCTCAGGAATTTTCTTTGGTGTTTTCTGAAATCTGAGATTAAATGTAGGCACTAGTTCCTCATCTCCAATATAAATATCAAAAAGATCAGTGATCAATTCATATTCATCAACCTGTTCTCTAAATTGTTCATTGAATGTTATTTGCAATTTTTCCCATGAGCTGATAGACTGAGGCAACAAAAATGAGAACCAATCTCTTGCATCACCTATTAAAGACTGTGAAAACAACTTCATAATTATATCCTCATAATCATCTATCAAATCAATAAACTTATCTAGATGTTTCTCAGTCAATTCATCTCTCATACCAATGAACTTAGGCAAGTGGTTTCAAACTTCTGATGGAATAAGATTTGGGTAACCCAGGATGCCATTGAAATTTATAGCCCCATCCAACCTATTTTTATACTGTTGTGATATCATAGTAGGCAAGATAGTTACAAATTTCCTCTTTCTTCCCTCTCGATTAGTGCTGACCACTTAACAGGGAAAAATTTAAGAACTGATTTTCATGGAACAAAAAATTATCCAATGAAAACAAAATACTTGGATGTGATGAAGTTGTTGCAAAAACATTGATCTGAAGTCACCTTCAAATCACCTCCAAAACTTTGGTAGATTTGCCACCTCTTTACAGAGGAAAAGTTTGCATCAGCTAAGAAATCTTCCCAACACTGACCTTCTTCAAAACCAGCAAACTCACAACACACCCCTAATAGGGTCTCATATAGATTCCTCTTCTGACTATGCTTTAGTCATAAGAGACCAAACATATTCTTCATCTCCACTGCAAGTCTACCTTTCTAATTAGTTTTTCTCCAAACATGCACACTGGTACAATCAAAGAACTCAGAGTCACCACTCACCACTTGTGATATATTATGTGTATCTTTTAAAACTTTGGACTTCTTGGACACTATGCAATTATAGACAAACAAACTCTGATTCACTTTATCAGTACGAGGAATACTTCTTTGAAGCACATGACTCTATAGCCTCTTGCATTGGGCAGACTCAACTAAAATTTGATTTTACTTATTTATACCAAAGTCTCTAGGATGATTTAACATCCTTTAACAACTCCTCCCCAGTAGAGTTGTCATTTTGTTGGTATTTTAAAACGTTTATTCTTTGAAATCTACCAATATACCTTGAGATTGATTTTGAAGAATGGTTAGTTCCAAATATGGAAAAATCTGAAGTTAATTGGACCAACTATAGGGAAAAGACTGCCCTCTGCCCTTCTGGCTCTGCAAAACCAAGATAGGTACACCTAATCCAGCTCAACATACAACTCTTTACAACTCTAGATTTAAACAAAAAATAATGGTAAGAAAGTACTAAATATTAACCACTCATTCATTGACTCTCCATTACCATGCAAGACATACAACCAACAAACACAACACTCAAAGGAAAAAGGTTTGGAGATGGTTTTTATTTTTACAAGGGGAGAATATAACCAAATCAAATAGACATATATTAGTATAGAAATACTAATTCCTAATTAGTTCTTTATCCATTGGGCAATATCTCTACTACAGATTCAGAACACAAGGAACTAACAATTGTTAAAGATTCAAAACTATAAATACAAGTATCCCAGACCAAACACTTCTTATAAGATCCTTGTGCAAACAAAATGAACCATGTCTTATCTAAAGCAGTATTTAATTTGATCCTTGACCAAAACTGAGGAATAACAACATACACATAGATAAATTCTATGCAATGAATTAGAAAATCCACAACTCAAGAAATAGGCACAAAGGAGAGACTTGAATATGAAAAATTTTATTAGTGTATGAGAAATCATGTTCTTGTTTCAAATTTTTAAAAAACATACACTTTTTCATTAAATGCAAAAGACTTGAACTTTCTATTCTATCCTGATACAATCTAGATACAAATCTGCTATACTCTCACTAGAATAAGTATCCAAATTAATGCTCTATGTATTTCCCCAAGTTTCCAGCCTCTCTAAATGATCTTGGAAATCCTTTTATAGACCAAGGACTACAACAAGCTTTAGATCATTTAGGGTTAGGGATAAACAATTTAAACTAATACATGACAGAGGGAAATAACTCATTTCAACAACCAAGCAGCTTTGTCATCAGCAAGTTGAAACTTTAACTTTAATTCATCATGTGCAATAATATGATCTGGCCTCCATCCATCTTGGGAAGTTGAAAAACAAAGCTCTGTAGAAGGAACAATGAATGGAATGTCTTGTCTGTATTAAATACCCAGGGAAGACTTGGCCCTTAAGAAGTGCAAATACCAACTAACCCTTCTTCAAAAGCTCAACTCCTAAAGAACATAATCTTATCTTCATTTATATAACTCTAGAAAATACCTTACATTAATATCAGAAGAAACAAAAGGATATAATTAAGGTTTAAAAGGATTAACAAACTGATCAGAAATCCTAAGGAAATATTTTCCACATAAATTCACTCTAAAGAATCAAATTTCCCTCCAGACAACATCAGGCAACTACATAAAATGACCCAGAAGATCAAATTCACAAATTTATTCTCTTGTAGCAAAAGACAGTCCATCGCTTCAAAACCCTCTGGAAAACATTTAAAAATTCAAATGTCAGTTGCAATGGCTACACTTGGCATGGAAAACCCCATCGACAATCGAGATTAAAACCTTAATCCATCTTTAAAACACCACCATCCATCCTTTTTTTAAAACACCCGTGAGCCATGATCGGATCTGGACACACATCGCAAAGGTGTGATCCCACAATAGTTTAATCTTTGTGCACCTCGCACAATGGCATTGCACCAACTATTAGATCCTCTCAGATCTACATGACATTTTACCTCTTCAAAGTTCTAGACCCATGATGACCTGATGCCACATGTCAATCAAGCACAAACCCGTGATGAGAATTCAACGATCATCTTTTCTTCAAGGCAACACGCCCATTGTTAGATCAAAAAATATCTGCATGTACATTAGCTTCCTTCTAACCCTGAATAGGTCCTACCATCTCCCATGCAACGCAAATGCGTGAACCCATGATGAATAACTTCCTTGCACTTTGATCTTTGTGGGATCACACCCACCGTCAAATTGAAACTGATCCGCTTGATACTTATGTCCTTTATCTTGGCCACTTTCCACGTGTCACTTAGGCACATTTTCATGAAGGAGTAAATAGGCTGCATCTATTGATCGCGGGATCACACCCACCATTGGATTGAAAGAGATTTGATCATGCTTTATCTTTCCTCTAGCCTCGACTAGGCCCCACTGTCTCCACGTGTTAGTTTGTTGTAATTCCTTGAAGAGTATTTTCTGTGCATCTTTTTGTTTAAGGCAATGCAGCAACCATAGGATGGAAATTGATCTAATAATCTTTTAACTAGGATGGAAATTGATCTAATAATCTTTTAACCTTTCTTTAACCCTGGGCACTTTCCACGTATCATAAAGGTGTGAAGCTATGAAGAATCTTCAGTTGATCATCTATTGTTCTAGGCAATGCAACAACCATTGGATTGATTCCTATCTGCTCGACTACTGACCTCACCTTCCACTACAGACTAGCCCGCCAAAGACACATGGCACTCAGTCACAATCCCGTGAATAATATTTTGACATCAATCTTTTCTTTGAGGGAAAGCAATAACTATTGGATAAGAATCAGGATCTTTCTTACCACTGGCCGAGAAGCAACAGGCTCACAGTCTTAGAAAAGATAGGTGTCACCTAGGCACGATGCCTTGAAGAATAAATTGTCTACATCTCACAATCAAGACATAATGCCTATTGTCAGATCAAAAGGAACCTGCCCAGAATCTACAGAACATAAGGTGCATTGGGGACTTTAGACTTAGGAAAAATAAATGTAAACCTCGCTAGGACTTAGGGAATATTAGCTGGCCCCGCCGATGATGACTTAAAGCGCATGGGTAAAGGTAACTTAAGTGATTTCAAAAAATAACATCATTTTAAAAAATACTAATGGGTTTAGGGTTTTAGACATAAAATGAACCAAGGGTTAGCAACCAAAGACAAATTAGGGCTTAAGAACTAGGTTCATACATTGTATAAACATGAGCAACTCATAACTAAAAGCTTTTTTTGACAGTGCTAACAGATCCCTCTTGTGCTCTCTTTTTTGTCATGTGCTCATTTCCCTTGATATATCCTTTCTTGGGGGCATTTCATAGTGGAAACATCTCTAGTGGATGCATATAAGACACATTAAAGTCATTGCTCTTGCTAAGGAATTTTCAATAGCTTTAACATGGGGGTATACACTCTACTCACAATTCACACATGCGCATTATGTTTGATGATCTTATACATTTTGATCCCTTATGGAAACACAAATCGATAAAGCTTGATCCCCACATTTGCATCTTTTGATCCCCTAAGAACACGCAAATCCTTATGCTTGGATCATTTTTTGTTAGATTCCCCTTTTGGAGACACAAATCCTAAGGGTGAATCCTTGATGGGTTGACTAGCGTGTCACACAAACCTGCTAGACTCTCAATGCCATCTTTTGTAATATGCCTTTTTGTGTGATTCATAGTAAGACAAGCATTCTTACTAGGCCGAGGCAATCACACCCCTTTTTTCCTTTGTTTGGCGATGTCTCTCTTGTCTTATTTTTGGATTTTATGAGGACTCAAGTCACTTGGGGGCTTGATGCTTCCTTGTCTCCTTAGCTTTGATGTGATCATCTCATGCATTTGATCTACTTTACCGTGAGTTTGAGTTTGGCTCATACTCCTGCTATAGTGGGGGCTAAATATACCATCTTAAAAGTTAGCACCCATTAATTTGGAGGCTCAAAGACATTTTTAGGTCCCATTTTAGTGATCTCTTAGAACATGGATGCATTTATGCTTGATTTGTCATTTTTTCCTCATTTTTTTGTCTATTTCTGTTCGTTTCTTTTGCACCCCTGAGATCCTGAGGAATTTTTAGTGGATTGTGTCTCCTAGGGTACAGGTGAAATTTGACCTATACCTAGGGTACAAGTCAAGGTTTATCTATACCTGAGGCATTGATTTCATAGGAACTCAGGCATATTTCAGGGCTTTTCATATTTTCCCACCTAGTGTAGTCATCCCTTTTTGTTTTGACACCCAAAATTTGTATAAAAGGATACCTACTCACATCATTTGATCATCTACAAATTCAATAAGTGATCCACATTCTAGATACATGAGTTCTAGACCCATTACATACTCAAGCCATCAATTGCAAGGTATCAAGTTCAAGGTGCATTCAAGAAGTTCAAGAAAAGCAAGGATTCATTGAATGCATTCATTCCATTCAATAAAACATGCATTTCCTTCCATAGATCTAGTTTCTTTCTTCATTGGAGATAGTGGAGTTGGCCATCAAGGGAGGAGACCTACATTCATTAACATTGCACAAGCATTCAACTATTCAATAATTCAAGCATACTTGCATCAATGATCTATGATTTGACACTTGGATATCTATTACATTTGTGAAGACATCCAACATCCTACATTCTACATACAAGCATTCATACATCTTTATGGGTAGCGGATTCAAATCCATCCATGAAGGTTTGTCAAGCAAGGTGAATATTTGCATTTGTCTTGATTTTAAATGCTTTTGTTTCAATTTAAGGATAATTCCTAAATGGGGGCTTGAACAAGCCAAGCCCTTTCCCCCAAAAAAATCCATTTTTCTTGTGTGTAGGAGCAAATTTCCAGATTTTCAAGTTTTTAGGATTAGATTCGGCTGATTTAGGGTTATAGTTTCCGTTAGACATTCGGATCTGAGTGAAAGTGTAGGTTGAACTCAACTTGTACCAAAGTGCAACCTATACCCTCCAAGTCGACCTATTCTTGGGACCTTCAAATTTTCACAGTCAGTAGATTTCAACTTGCAGGTTCCGGATCCAGTATGATTTTAGTTTTTGTTGCAGTCCACTTCTCTATTTTCAGATATGATCTTGTGACCTCTACTATCCCTCAAGGTGAGCCCAATTTCCTCTTTTTCATTTCATAGAACTTACTTTGAGATATCATATTAGGTCTTTTTATGTGCTTTATTGTTACAGGTGCTTCTATTTTACTTGCATTGCATTTAATCAATCAACTAGTCTTATTTCATTTAATCAAACAAAAACATTATCAATTGGCATTAATCAATACCAATTAACAAACAACATAAATTAGAATTAATCAATACCAATCAACAAATAATAAAGGGAAAGTACAATCAAATAAAAAGAGACATGTTAGATATTCACCATTGAAAGGACTTGAATGTTGCATTAGTACCCCTATATCCATTTGGGTTGTGCTAATCTAATTTGGGTTCTATTGAAGGTTATATTTTGGGATCCCTCTTTCTCTTTCCCTAATGTGCATAAAAGACTAGGTGGTTTAACATTAATGCATACACATAACACTCACCACCACCACCTTCTTTTTTATGTTACAACTGGTTCAATTCTTTCTTGCACACTCTTTCTTATGGTGGTAACTGAAATTAGTTGTTAAAGATTATAGCCTTATTTTGATTCACCTCCCCCCCTCTCAGCATTCAAAGTGTGTTCACCATTGATGAAGAAGATTGATGTGGAAGAAATAAAGAAGAAAATAAAAAGAATCTATAAAAAAGGGAAGATGCAGCAAAATATGAAGCTACACCTAGCTCTGATACAAAATATTTCCTTTGAAATTAGTTTATGAGCTTTGGCTCAAGGGGATCTATAATGAAAAATCATATTCTCCTGCCAAAGAATGTGATGATATTATCACAACATGAAGATATTATGTGAAGTATGTTGAATATGAAATATTGGCGAATATTATGGAAGAAAATGTTGTACTACGTAGAAATGTGAAGTCTTTAATACTAACTAAATGCACAGATAATGTTTTAACAACTTTTTGCTAAATGTCTTAATTGCACACTAAAGGAAAGTTAAGCGAACACTTAAAATAAATTTTCTAGAATTCATTTTACTCATTTGAAGAAAAAGAAAAGTCCAACTGAATGATCAAGGCGATTTGGAAGAAGTGAGGGTTTTCAGCAAAAAAGAAAGGTATTTTCGTGCCCTAATCAAAAAACTTTGTTTCTTGCAACTTAATTTACTTTCAATGAATACTCTATTTGGTGTGGATATTAGTTCTAAACCCAGACCCAAGTTTAAGAGATATCCAAAAAAATCAACTAAGAATGATCCAATGGGTGCCCTATCAAGTATTTCATTTTTGGTTTTTCCAACAGAGGATATCATGGCCTATATACATGTTAATTTGGATGAATACAATCATGTAAAACTCGCTAATTTTTGGGATAAAGAATTGACTAGAGATAATTTCAAATTAAAACTTGGATATGAAGCCCTAGCTAAGAAGAAATTGGATGTCTAGAATCAATTTCCTATTCTTTGTTATGTCGACAAATAGGTACGAATCGCTATAAGTAGGATTCATGATAAATTTGTATGGTTAGATCAACCTTGGATGATCACTAAAGAAGTGATCAGATAAATTAATGGGTTATGTTCCATTGGAATGATTCAAGTTTTAAAAGCAATGAAGAATAAAGATGTGGATAAAATGACTCATGCCACTTCAGGTGGAAGAGTATAATTAGTTAAAACAATTAATGACCCTATGGCGAAGTATGCATCGCTAATGATTGGAAATAAAATTTACTTCAAAAATAAAGATAATTCGGTATCTATAATGGCTATTAATGTAGCTTATGAGATGATGGAGAAGAAAATGGACTATGACTTGTACGAGCTACTAAGACATAATTCATGGAAAACCTATAGTATTCTAAGGAGAAAAGGCATGATTTCCAGTATGGCACTTTGGCCATATGTTTTACTTTATTAGTGAGGTTCCTAGTCATGATAGAGTAATCTGGTTTTCTAATAGACCTGTAGCACATCAATTTATGAATTCATGAAAAATTTTAAGGACATAATTGCTAGAGAATAATATTTTACTACTTCTTTTCAATATTTCAACTACATGTGAAATTGTACCATCCTAAAAAGTAAGCACCTACTTTGTTCTCATTTTGGAACCTTTTTGAGCCCACTTTAGGGTGTTTCTTATGGTAGGACCTTATATTGCACTTAAATTCATAATTAATTCAGATATATGTCCTCATCCTTCTTTAAACTCAAGGTTGGCTCCGAGTTCTATGCATATTTTCCTATTTTCCCTCCATTCATAATTCATTTCCCTCCTAGGTCCTTTTACATTCATTTTACATCTTGAAAGTTGACCTGATTTCCTGACAAATAAGTCCTTTTAGACCTCCCTTTCAGCACACAATGCTAGGTCCTGGAATGACTTTGAAAAAGTTTGTCTGGACACCAAACAAATCAACTAAGAATGATCCAATGGGTGCCCTATCAAGTAATCCATTTGTGGTTTTTCCACCAAAGGATATCACGGCTTATATACATGTTAATTCTGATAAATACAATCATGTAAAACTCGCTAATTTTTGGGATAAAGAATTGACTAGAGATATTTTCAAATTAAAACTTGGATATGAAGCCCTAGCTGAGAAGAAATTGGATGTCTAGAATCAATTTCCTATTCTCTGTTATGTTGACAAATAGGTACGAATTGCTATGAGTAGGATTCATGATAAATTTGTATGGTTAGATCAACCTTGGATGATCACTAAAGAAGTGATCAGAGAAATTACTGGGGTATGTTCCACTGGAATGATTTCAGTGTTATAATAAGTGAAGAATAAAGATGTGGAGAAAATAAGTCATGCCACTTCAGACGAAAGAGTATAATTAGTTAAAACAATTAATAATCTTATGATGAAGTATGCATCACTAATGATTGGAAATAAAATTTACTTCAAAAACAAAGATAATCCAGTATCTACAATGGCTATTAATGTAGCTTATGAGATGGTGGAGAAGAATACAAACTATTACTTTTGTGAGCTACTAAGACATAATTCATGGAAAATATAAATTAGTCTAAGGAGAAAAGGCATGATTTCCGGTATGGCACTTTGGCCATATGCATATTGTTTTACTTTATTAGTGAGGTCCTAGTCAAGGTAGAGTAATCTAGTTTTCTAATAGACCTGTAGCACATCGATTTATGAATTCATGACAAAGTTTAAGGACATAATTGCTAGAGAATAAGATTTTACTACTTTATTTTATATATTTCAACTACATGTGCAATTGTACCATCCTAAAAAGTAAGCACTTACTTTGTGCTCATTTTGGGACCATTTTGAGCCAACCTTGGAGTGTTTCTTATGGTAGGACCTTATATTGCACTTAAATTCATAATTAATTTATATATAGGTCCTTGTCCTTCTTTAAACTCAACGTTGGCTCCAAGTTCTATGCATATTTTCATTTAGTGGGGTCCAAGCCTGAACTGGGGTTGTTTCTCCTAGGTGCTTAATCGGGTCAGCCTTGCATAATATAAGCCCCAAAATGTCTATAAAGGAGACTTCTTGCCCTCATTTTGGCATCCATAATACATATGATCATAACATACATGCAAGCATTATTGAGAAATTTATTGCGCATTCAAGAGATCCAAGTGAAAGCAAATATATATTGAAGGCATTCATCATCAATAATTAAAAGCATTTTCTTCCAAGATCTATTTCTTTTCCCTATTGGAGGCCAAGTAAAGGAGTTTGACATCAAGGAAGGAGATCTACATTTCTACATCAAGTCTTCCTCTTCCATATTCTTCTTCAATTCAATATTAAAGTGAATTACATCATATACTACATGAAGTTTTATCTTACATGATTTCCTTTTTGGTTTTTGTGTTGAATGAAAAGCTATTGGATCAACATTCTTGATCACATTCTAAGGAAAAATGCATCTACATGATACATTCCATTATTTAGATTTGATCTCTGCTACATGTCAGCATTATTTCAATTTCATCAATTTCATTTCAAGGTTAATTCCTATACAGGGGCTTAACCAAGGAAAGCCCCTCCCCACAAAAATTTCCCCTGCTTTTCTATGTGCAGGAATAGGTGACAGAGTTTCAATCTAGATTTTCAGAGTTACGAAACCAGTGGCAGGTCTACTATAGATTCCACCAACTTTTGTGCTTCCAAGACAAGGCTGAATTTCTTGGAAAAGGCTAACTTGAGTTGGAATTATCCTGAGGATCTGCATTTTTCACAGTCGGAATATATATGTACCAAGATTCCAGATCCAAAACAATTTTTTTTTTGAGAGGACAATGACAGTCAACTCTAGATCTAAAAACTCAGCCTTCTCCTCATTTCAAGGTGAATTCATTCCCCTTAATCATTTTTTCAGTTTTACAACTCATCCTTTATATCATCATAAAAGGAATCCACCAAACCAACCACCCCCCAACATGTTGTGTGGATCATGAATTTGCACCCTTACTCTCTAGGTTTCTGCAAATCGAATTCACCTTGTTGGGAGCTTGGTATTCCTAATTTGTATTGAATTGGCGGTCTACCACTGATCACCATTTTCCATATTATGTTTTGGTGAACCCACCTCTTTCATGCATTATAATTTTTGATTTAGTAGTTATATCTTCTTTGTTTGATCGTCTTTGTGTGTGCATTGAATTGTCTTTCTTTTGCATCCTAGTAGATCCTATCTTTCCTATTTTGAGATCTAGTTTTGTGTTGCTAACATGGAAATCTCTAAATTGGATTGGTGTTCAATCACTTATGTCATCACTTTTTTTTCTTACTTCTCTTTATCAAACACATGGAGTGAATCAAAGCACTTTGTATCTTGTTACATTATATTCCTTCATATTATTCTTGCATATAGCATAACGAGAATAACACGTATATCTCTTCAATATAAAGCATGTTTCAAAAAATTTATCAATGTTTCATGTGTGTTTCTTCTTCAAATATTAACTAAATGCATTCAATACATAGATAACATAAGGGCCTTTGTAATGAATCTAATGCTAAAATTATTCCTCAAAATCTAGCTCCTAGTAATCCTATGGAAACTAATATTTGTGATCATTACCAAAATATACAAAGCATTATTTATGATGTGGATGTTAGACATTTACTAAATGATTTCTCTCCAAAAATAGGGAATAATCCTATTTCTTCTTCTCAACATAAAGATAGTAAGGATGATGATGTTCCTACTTCTCTTTCTCCCACTCATAAAGCTCAAAAATCTACATCACAACCTATCCAACATGATCAAGGATTTAGTGACCATAGCCCTAACTCTGTTAATCCTCCTCAAGCATATCATGTTCCTTAATCCAATATTGTCTCTCAACCACAACCACCTCTTCATGTTATCTTGCTTACACCCTCTCATGAACCTTCACCTTATGTTGACCATGAAGTTTTGGCTAGGAGAATCTATCTACATATAGAGTATCATTCTAGGATAAGATTTCCTTATCAAATCTGTTACAACCAACATACTTATAATGGTGAATTTGTATGCTCCTTTAATTATTCGAATACACATTCTCTTTGTGATTGTGTTGAGTTTAGAAATTTTTTCAAGACTTAATCAATAGACGTTTACTTCTTTTAACACCAAATATCATACATTTCCTGCATATACCTTAGCCATCCATTTCATGTTATGTTTCTCTCCATTATACACCATTTTTTGAATAATGCACACTAAGGGCATCATAATAGGATTCTCTCTCTTTCTATCTAAGCTGGGGGGCAAGGGATCATTGCTTCTTCCTTCTTTTAGGGATCTATTTTCTCCCTTTATTGGCATGTTTCTTTTATACAAACATCCTTGTTGTCATGAATTTGTTGTTTTACATAAGTATATTGACATCTTGAGTTGCAACCTTATGTTTGCTTGAAAGCACATACCTTTTACACATAAGAAACCATTTAGGGAGCTTAAATGTGTCTTCCCTTCTTCTTTCTCTTCCAACAAATAAGGCCTTTCAGACCTCCCTTTTAGCACACAACCCTAGGTCCCAAAATGACTTTGAAAAAGTCTACTTGGACAAGGCCGACTTGGAAAGCCTTTTCCTAAGGCATTTTAATTTGGTGGGGTCTAGGCCCGATGTGGGTTTGTTTCTCCTAGGTGCTTAATCAGGGTGGGCCTTGCAGAATTTGATCCTCAAAATGTCTATAAAAGGAGACCTCTTCCCCTCATTTTGGCATCTATAATACATATGATCATGACATTCATGCAAGCATTATTGAGAAATTTATTGTACATTCAAGAGATCCAAGAGAAATAAAACATCCATTGAAGGCATTCATCATCAAGCATTCAAAGCATTTCCTTCTAAGATCTATCTCTTTTCCCCATTGGAGGCCAAGAAAAGGAGTTTGACATCAAGGAAGGAGATCTACATTTCTACATCAAGTCTTCCTCTTCCTTCTTCTTCTTCTTCAGTTCAATATTGAGGCAAATTACAACATCTACTACATGAGGTTTTGTCTTACATGATTTCCTTTTTGGTTTTTGTGTTGATTCAAAATCTATTACATCAACATTCTTGATCACATTCTAAGGACAAATGCATCTACATGGTATGATACATTCCATTGTTTAGATATGATATCTGTTACATGTCAGAATTATTTCAATTTCATCAATTTTATTTCAAGGTTAATTCATATACATGGGCTTGACCAAGGCAAGCCCCTCCCCACAATAATTTTCCCTTCTTTTTTGTGTGCAAGAATAGTGATGAAGTTTCAAATATGGATTTTAAGAGTTACAGAACTAGTGACAGGTCTTCTACAGATTCCACCAACTTGCGTGCTTCCACGACAAGTCCAAATTTCTTGGAAAAGGATGACTTGAGTTGGCATTGTCTTGAGAATCTGCATTTTTCATAGTCAGAAGATATAGGTACCAGCATTCCAGATCCATAATAGTTTATGTTTCTAAGATGAAAATAGACTTGAAAATTCAGCTTTCTCCTCCTCATTTCAAGGTGAATTCTTTCTCCCTTAATCATTTTTACATATCATCCTTTCATCATCACAAAAGGTATCCACCAAACAAAACACCCCCCAATATTTTATGTGAATCATGAATTTGCATCCTTACTCTAGGTTTTGAAAATCAGATTCACCTTGTTGGGAGTTTGGTATTCCTAATGTATATGGAATTGGCGGTCTACCACTAATCACCATTTTCCATATTACATCAGAGAGAGAGAGAGAGAGAGAGAGAGAGAGAGACCAAAATGATATCACTTTCCTAATAACCACATATGAATGCATCATGGAAGTAGTTGAACCTAGAATTTTCTAGATTTGAACTCTAGGCCATGAAGTATCCGGAGAAGAATTAGTTGATTTGGCCCAATTTTTACTGAATAGTTCTAAAGATAAGACACAAGAAAGACACATGATGTTTGAATAAAAATCCATGAAAGTACACCAAGAACTGATGAAGCCAATTATTGAGAAGAAAATTTGGAAGAAAGTGGAAGAAATGGCCAGAGCAACTGGCATCCCTCAAGAAGTCATTGATGAGAAAAGAAGAAAGGCAGGTATTGCTACTAGTGTTAGGAGATCCAGTTGGATCTCCTCTTTCTCTACTACTCATACATCGTCTGGCATTTCTCATTCAAGTACTGAAAGGAAGAAATCAACTTTGATAAAAGAGAAAAATCCTTTGGTTGGTGAAGAAAAATCTGCAAAAAAAAGGAGACAACTTCTACTTCTACACCAAGGAAAGTTAAGAAAAAGGCCACTAGAAGGAAATTTATCAAAGAAGAGTCAAAGGAATGAGAGTTATAAGAATAACTAACAGAAAATAAATAGGAATTAGAATTAGAGGAAGAAGAAGAAATATGTAAAATACTTAAAAAGATAAGAAACCTAAAGTGCATGTAGTAGAATCTTCAGATGAAGAAGAAGTGGAAAAAGAAAAAGGAAAAATATGTTATTCATGCAAGAAATGAAGAGGAAAAGAAGAAGAAAGGTAAAAAGAAACCGCTCAAGTTGAACACTCTATTCAACTGTATGGTGACAGATGACAAGATAAAGGAATTTGGAGAAATGTTTACAAAGTTAGATGAAATTGGAAAAGAAACAATCATTGAATATTTTGTAAAATACTTTACTGATTTGGAAGCATATTCGAAAGACTTCAAAAAGGATATTCCACAGGATTTTTGGAATGTGATGGAAAAAATAATACAAGAAGGTATGAAAGATGAAGAAAATATCAAGAAGTATGCACTACAATCTATAGGTTATGTTGACAGGACTTTGTGACCGGTCTGCCAATAGATGTAAGTTGTCACCGGGTACCGGGGTACCAGCCAACTTCGCCTATAAAGGTTGTCCAGGGAATAAACTCTCTAGGCCTTCAAGCACCTGAGAGTCGGGTCTCGACAGTGCAGGAGCTAAGTTGGGAGTGTGACTGTTTTGTTCAGGGGGGGATAGCTGGTTTTCTTGGCTCATCTTCTCTGGGGATTTCGGAAAGTTGGGGTTTCCTGCAATCATTTGGACTATCAAAGAAACTTCAAAAGATATGCCAGGGTTAGAGAACATTCATTCTACCTATAGTTATGCAAATATATTTAAAACATCAACCATGCTCCAACATGCTACACTAAATACTAAACATATACAGAACCAGCAGTTTATACATATCCAATAGCGAGGGGAAAAGAGGTTGTTAATCTACTTAAAATATTAGAGCAAAGGACATCATAAACATACAGCACAAAAGAATGTTAATCCAAAGATCAAAACACTAACAACTTCATTGCCAGAACTCTTCTTTCTTCATTAATGAGTTTTTCAGTAGCATTGGTGTGTACAATAATGGCTCCAAGGGAGAATTTATCTACTGAGAGCTTCTAAGAACTAAGGAGTATTAAGCTCTACAACTACAAGAAATGAAATGTTGAAATGCTATTACTATGGACTGCAAAATCATCAATTTTGTCGACCCTTGGAATGAGGTCAGACTTATTATTTATACACAAAGGTTTCCCTAAAGTTAATCTAATCTAACTTTACACTCAACAATAAAATATGATTTCCGGTGGCCGGTACTACCTGCACCACGTTACAACAACCCCGAGAAGAACAGAGGTCTGACATGTCAGAAGAAAAAAATAAGAAAAGAGGTATGGAAGAATCAGCCTCGAGAAGAGAGCCAGAGGGAGAATAGAAGAAATCTGATCTCTCTAGAGTTCGAGGCTACATGCCTCATTAATGGAAAAATGGTTCACTATCTCTGATGCGCCCAGTATTCAATGTTAGGGAAGCACCTTGGGAAGAGCACCTGTCAGAACCATCCCTTGAGCTGACGTGCCTTGCTAGGGTCACCTACTTTATGACACCCTTATTAACTGTCTGATAATAACTTATCAGCTTTGTGGAACCTGGACGCAGGTCATCAAAGGAATACAAAATTATTGGATCCGGGACTCCGGGATCTGGGAGCTTACGCTCAAAGAATGAAAGAATGTTCAAAATGTACCCTACTGGTGAAAATCTTTGGAATCTGGAGAACCTTATTTCCCTTTACTATTTTTAAATGCTTCCAAAACTTGGCTTATGCCATCCTCATCTATGTCCTTAATGTCATCCCACTGGCCACAAATAGCCTCAAGCTTCTCTTACACCTCTCCGGCCCCATTCCAGAATTCACCTACTATCTTCACGACATCATGTGCCTAGAGCATCATTTTAGATAACCTTGATAACCTTCCTCCGTCAAAATCCTTAGCAGACTGATACAGGGACTCCATGAACTCATCATAATTACTGAGGACATAGTCCTCTGGGGTACATGATCCAGTGGTGAAAGGGTTTACTTGTGACACCCTTAACAAAAATTCCTTGAATAGGCCCAAAGGATACTAGGCCGCAGTTACTTTCTCTCTTAGGGCCTTAACCAGATCCTTGCATACCTCAACCTTGAGGCTAAGTCTGGAGTACTGGGCCTGGAGGGAATCATATGATTCCTCCCCCAAAATTCTCACCTTTGTGACAGCTTCTTCCCCGGCGTTGAAGACCTCATCCAACCTAGCCTTCCATCTTTCATAATTTTCTAATTCTTTCTCCCATAAGACAATGGATACGTTCACCTGACTAAGGAGATTACTGATCTGATAGAGATCTGGGAGTGACACCACTAAAAAATGCCTTATGGTGACTATCTGTTCGGTGATACACCCATCCATAGCCTGGGCCTTCTTCTTCATGGCCCTTAGAGAATCCACGTCACCCTGTGCAAGCGGTAGTCCAGAGATAGAAGCTTCCGGGTGGATCTCAGCCAGGGGCTGTGTGAGTTCCATCAGAAGTGCGAGGAGATTCGCATTGTTTTCCCTTTCCTCCTTCAACTTCTGGGTCTATTTATTATACCGGGCCTCTATTGCCTAGGTTGCCTCTCATGGTAGGTCTAATTCCCCCTACTTATCTCTCCTCTCCATAGGCACCTCTATAATTGTGTAATCTTTGGCCCTTACCACCGCTACATCTGTATTTGGGGGAGGTGTTGCGATGGTCGCAACTGTACTTCCTTTTGGACCAGTCCAGAGGGTATGGACTATCCGAGCCTTCTTAGGCTTCTTGGCCTCTACATTACGGGTCATCATTTTGGCCAAGGAGAGTGGAACACCTGTTGCTACCGTTGGGGCCTTCCTCTTCTTGGATTCCACCAACCATTGCGGCGGCTGGGGCAGTTTTTTTGCCAAGGCCTAGGTGTTGAGATTCCCTTTAGAATATGGCGGTGCATTCCTGGTATCTTCAGCGTCATCGGGATATTTTTCATTTCCTTGCACCTATTCCTACTCCTCTCCGAAGACCTCGGTATTTTCCACCCTGTTGGCGTCCTCTTCCGTGATGTCTAGGATTTCTTCTCCGCTGGTATCAACATCACCTGTATCTTCGGGGATTTCCCCATCCTTCTCAACATCGGGCGGATTAACATTTATGTCCTCAGGGATTTCCCCCTCATCTTACTGTTGTTGTTGTTCTTCAACGTTATTCGTCGGGATATCCTCCTCTATTGGAACATCTTCTGGTCTTCTGGAGGTGGCTGGGGTACCTGGCCAAAGTTTAATAGTGCAGCTGCTGAAATTACCTCACCAAATGTACTCTGGGGTGCCTGGTCACCCGGAGTAACCAAAGGTGTCTGGAGCATGATGATTGGGGGTACAATTGATCCTGTGGGTCTGGTTTCCCCAGTCATCAGTTTCTCATCCATTGTTTTCCTTGGTTCATTCTCAGTCTCACGGACTGATGTTTTCTCCCACTCGGGCTCCTTTTGTGTTTCTTCCTGGACTTCCTACTTTGTGACAGCTTCTTGTTCTGGGACTTCCTCTTCAGTGGGGGTCTCTCCTTTTTCTTGAGCAACGATCTCCTCCACCGCATGATCTATATCCCCATGTAGGTTCATAAGCTCATCTGCCCTGAAGATATCATTGAAGTTGTCATGTGGGGGAGAGTCCTCTGTTATATCTTCTAGTTCAAGAGAATTCAAACTGACTTCTACTAGGGGCATGTTAGGCATACCGAGGCCTTCGTCTATGCTTGGGGTGGGGTTCACCTTCTGCTTCTTCTTTCTTTGTAGTGGAGCCCCAGTATACAGAATATTTGCAGACTCTGCCTCAGCGAACGTCTGCCTACTCATAAGTGTGACCAATGATGGAGATCCTGTCAGGCGAGCGGATGCCACTGGAGTTACGAGGAGGCCGGCAGATAGTTGTGCACTTATTTTCTTTCTTGTTAGCCTTGACACCTCCATTTGCTCCTGTATCTGAGCCATTGTGGGGAGCAAACCCTTGGGAGGTACTTGGGCTGGGATATCTTCTTTCTCCTTCCCCTTTCTTGTGTTGGGTCTTGCAGCTTCGGATGTCAAAGCAGACCTCCGAATGATTGGTCCTTTCCAGGTGCTCCTTGGACACACCCACTCAAAATAGCTATGACTATTTTTTATAATGGGGTGATATACCCCCTCCATCGTTAAATCTTTTGGGGTGCTCCAATCCACCAGAGGGAGGTCTAATGTATCTAACCCCTGCTCTTTGTACAATGGGTCCTCCAGGGGCATGTCATCTGAAAAACCCTTCAGGAAACCTGAAGGTCAAGGGATTTCATCAAGCCTTTAGACATCCACAAATGCTGGCAGGCACGGAGATCAAAACTGTCCTGGCAATCCGCCTAGAAATCTTTAATATCTTCTACGTGCGGTGGGGACACTCGAGGAAGTGTTGTTGCTATTTTACCTAGTGGATCAAAATTGCTTCTGGTATGGTGGAATTCCTTTAGTCCCAGACTCTTTAGTTTGTTGTCTGCCTCCTTTGCTACGGCTAGACTGCAAGAATAGTTCCCGCAAGAGATCAGGAATGGGATATTGGTAACCTTCTTTAGTGTGAAGAGGGCATGCAACTCCAAAATCTACTGGTAGTATTCCAAAAGAATTATTCTATCCCTGCAATATTGAGGAAGAAGGTAGGGCTTCCTGTAGAATTCGGTCACCCGAATATATGTATGTTGCTGGAATTGAATTAAATAATTCCCGTAGGTGCTCACCAGGTTCATCGCCTCTTACGAAAACTGGTATTCAGAATCCCGAGTAAGTGTCAAAATATTTTGGTAAATGAAGGCATCATTTACCCTACAAAAATTTGGGAAAATTAGTTCCCACTGGACCTGGGGATAATGATCCCATGGCGTCAACTAGCCTGGCCCATTCCCAAGAATGCCCATTATTTGTAAACCCTAAAAATCTAGTCTTTGTTGGGCCAGTACCCATAGCACATAGGATGTCATGTGGAACTTTGGAGTTTGGAGGACGCCCTTTAGCTGTGTGTCCACATGGTTGGCGATGATAGCTTCTCAGTTGAAAGTTTGACTGTAGGTGGTGACACAGTAGAGAAAGTAATACATCCATGCTGAGAAATCTTGGGCAGGGGGATCTCCAAAGAGCCTGCATAGAAATATGATTTCAGCCTGGATAGGTTTTTTAAAATCCCCGCAGGGAATCTCCAGCTTCATCTTTTTGTAGTCCCTTCTTGGGGACTTAAGCCAGTGGGTGTTGAGATATTGCCGAGAGAGAAGGGAAGCTTCTTCAAACTCCTTTAATGACGTGGACCGGGAGAGACCAACAACCCCCTTGAATTGAGGGATCCCCAGCCCTGAAGAAAAAGTAGCAGCATCCAGATTGACGATAGTCGCTGGATAGTGTAGTGGACGGGGATCAGTGAGAAAAACAACCTGAGTGGAGGCATTATAGATCATTTCCAATTGGAGTATCAGCTCCAGTGCCTACAATGAGAAAGGAAAATTTGCAGCTTTGATAATTTCAGAGGCGGCCATGTGTCTAGCCATAACATCTTTGTCAGCCTTTTGTTTGTAAATGACTTGAACCAAGCCCTGCATTTTATCCCATAGTCCGGGCTCTGTGTCTTTTATCTCTTGGAACTTGGAGTCCACCTTGGACCCCACAAGAACACCCTCCTTCAGGCACTTGGAGGTTAGTGGCAGCTTAGCCAGCATCTTTTTGGCCTTTTGTCTTTGTAGCTATCCGAGTGGAGGTAGTTGGTAGCTCCGGGCTATTAGGATGAGCGATCACATCAGACATTTTGATCAATCTATCTGCAACCTGCAAGACCGGAGAATCATCAATACATGATATAATAACAATATTTTAAGGACTCTAGGGAATTCACCATCATTTCGTACCTGCTCAAAAAAACTTTAGCATGCATCAGAAATCCTAGAATATTAAAGTTAACAAGGATCATATTCTGATAAACACTCAGGGCTCTGGAACATTAGTTTAGGTGACAAAAATGGAATGAATACCCAGGGGCTTCTCAGCACTTGGAGTCCAGAAAAACTAGTCATTGTCAACGTGACCGACAAAGAGTCGTACTTGGCTGACATGGTTCATCACGTGGCCACGCGACAGGTGGTGTAATGGCATTAATGGAGACAAGTGGGCTGACATAGGGGAATTAAATGCTAGATAGGATGGGATTTGAATTCCTACTCATGGGAAATTAATCCCACCATTAAAGTGACATGACAGAGGAGAGAGAAAGTTGTCATGGCTCAAACCAGCGAGGTGCGTAGTTTGAACTGTGGCGAATACCTCTCTAACGAGCTCGACAACATAGTTTGGAGGTGATGAAGTGCAACAAGCTTGACACAATGGAAGGTTACTCATAGAATATACACCAAATATACAGAGGGTCAAAGCGCTACGAGGGCCGAAGCACAACTCATAGGCTGACCGCAAAAATGAATGTATATACAATTATAAACAGGAAATTACAAATTTTACAGAATATACAGAAACAACTAAACTACTCTACAACAATGTACAAAATATACACTAAACTACAACTGCATAGAGGGTGGACAACCCTCTGGTAAAGCCAGCCCACCCATGGGAGGTGACGCAAAAGCCAGCGTGAAGACACGACGAACAAAAACAGAATAGAAACAAAATAGAGCAAAAACAAAATAGACAGAAGTAAGAAAACCAGGAAACAAAAATGAGAAGGACGAGAGTTGAAAGGCCTACCTGAGAACACGGGGAATGCGGGAGGGACGAGCATGGGAGGCGCTCTAAAACAAGTTAACCTTGAAACTGGCCGTGAATGCACCATTGCTTACTGCTGCTTGAACGTTGTTAATTACCAAAGCACTTTGCACTTAATCACTATGAATCACCTTAATCTCTTTGGTAATCACCTGAGTGTTTTAATCACGGTAAATGTGAAAATGACAGGTAACTTTTATTTATACCCATAGGGTAAAAATATGTTTCTTTCTCTCCACAAACTCTGGGACAAGCAAACCTTCAGACTCCGGGCCCGGGGATTCCATGCAGCCACATTGTCTAACAATAGAAGACATGATGGCAGAGAATCCCAGAGTCTGGGATCCTGATGACTCAAAATAACAAACAAACTCCAGGATTGGGTCCCAGAGACAAAAGAAGACAAGAAGCAAAAGAAAACAACCCTCGCAGAAGCAAAGCCCGGAGGGATAAAGAAAACAAAAAGAAACCAAAGAGAAGCAAAAGCGAATAAGGGGGACCCAACATTTTGCCTAAAAAATGTAGGGACGGGTATGTAGGGCATAATAGATTCTACCTTATCACATGAACACAAGGCTACCTTAAAATAGGTTTATTGCAATGAGTTCAGATAAAAAAGAAGGAAATATATCTTAATGCAGAGAGACAAAGAAGTATTTGAAAAGTTACAGATGGAAATAATAGAATCCCTTTGGAATGTGGTGTAAAATATTGGAATGTTATCAAATGAGGAATCCAAGAAATATGATATTGATACTTAGTGAAACATGAGCCTGAGAAAGTTCCTCTGTCTCAGGATGAAGGTCAATTAGAATACAATACAAAGGATATTGATATGGGTGACACACCCCTACCCCCTCAAGAGAATATAGAATAATATGTTACCCCTCCAAAAAACACATACCTTCATACAAAAGAATATCAAAATGATATGAATGATATCCTGACAATATTGAAGATGAAAAGTTAGAAGAAAATGACCAGAAAGCTAAAGAAGAAATGGAAGTTGAAATTGAAAAATAATGAAGAGAGAAAAGGATATGAGGAAACAAATGTTGAAGAGAATAATTTGATGAAGCTAAAAATGAAAGAGGAGTCAAAGGAAGAAAAGAAATAGATTTTTTAGTCCACTATGGATGTTGGTATCTCCTCTGGAACTTATGATGATCCCTTGTACAATCTATTGAATATGCAGTTATGTTTTCAACCTATCACCTCTTCAAAAATTTTGTTTGATTTGATCAAAATGGATCCAATGCAGAAGTTTTAGCTGGGAGATGCCTTTCATGCATCCACTAGCAAATATTTTATTGAAAACTAGAAAAATAATGAAAAGATGGTTGAAGAAGTTGTTAAGGTGTTACACGGTGTCAAGCTCGAAAGCAACATTGATCCTTCTCTTTTAGGTGCAAATATTTTTAGACTGTTAATAAATTATTTCAAATTTTATTCTTCTAGTCTTAAAGATGTTGTGTTCAATGAGATAGAAAAGAGGCTAATTGAACTTAAAGGAAAATGTATTGTTGCACATAAAATATTTTGTGAATTAGTGACTAAAGGAAAAATCTTTCCTTAAAGAGGCTAAAGCCTTATATCATTACATTTTACAATGGCTTGAGTCCATCAAGAGCCTATGATAGGAGATAGACTCTATCGAGTCCCAAATAAATGCAATATACCATAACTTTGATTTGGAACACGACTTGTTTGGTTCCACTAGAAATGGCATAGAGGAATTACATAAAAAAATCTTTGAATGAAAACAACAAAGAGAAAATATAATTCTACCTCTCAATCAACTAAGGGACTTAATCAATGAAAATGTATCTATAGTCTCTTGTGCCCTTCTTAAGGAACAAAAAATTGATCAAATTGTTCTAGCCCCTGCCCCGGTTGAAGAAGGAGAAAGCACAAAAAAAAAAAGGATATTCAAAACAACATTCTTGAAGATGTTGTGCCAGCTTGGGATGGAAACAAGGATGCCTAAAAATCCCATGTGTAGAAGATCAAAGGGTCAACATCCTCTAGTTGACAAATTTTTAGTTGTAGAAGTATGTAATTTATTTCTTGTACATAAAATTTTATATTTTACTCAAGGGGAGCATTAAATACATTTTTCACTATAGTAACAATATTTTATTTTTATGTACCCTTTTCCATTGATGTCAAAGGGGGAGATATTAGGAGATACAAGGGTATAATGAGTGATGATCATATTTTACCATTAGTATACAAAGGAAACAATTTTAGAACTGTTGATAACATGATCACTGAAAGACAGGTTATAGTGCAACCCGACACAACAGTTTACAGAGGTCACCAAAAATGCTAAATGCGCTATCACCAACAGACATCTTACTAAGAAAACTGACAGACAAGTTCACAGTGAACACTGATAGTTAGTCTACAGAGCAAACTGAGAAGTAGAATGTCTACAGAGACATCACCGAGGAAAGACTACAGAGAAAAATGAGCACTGTAACACCCCAAAATTGGCACTAAATAAACCAATCAATTTTGGTGCATTTTCTTATCTTTGAAGTCCTATTGTACTAGGCAAATTCTTCTCCTAATTGACTTTAATTGACTGAGTTTCAAATGCAGAAAACCCAAATTTTTATAAATCTGACATTGCACTTAATTCCTAATTCTCAAATGATTATTAGCTAAAATCCCTATGATTAATTGATTTAATCCTAAAGTCCAAAGTGCTTTTAATTAAATCAATTCCACCCCCTTTGGCTAATATACATAAAAGGAATTGAAAGGTTATTTAATTATTGAATGAATTATCCTCAAAAAGGGAATTCCATAATTCCATGTGAAAGGACACTTATGTGTCAATAATTCATTCTTTTATTTTAATAATCTTTGCTTATTTGTCTCAACTGGAGAATGAAGAGACAACTGTTTCTTTTCAAGAAACTCTTCATCCTCTTTCCTTGGTTTTCTATAAATTGGACCTCTTTTCTTCATTAGAAAGGACTTTTGTTTTGAGCATCATTACTATAGGCAAATTCTCTTTGATTTTCATGCTTTAAGCTTAATTTGTTGCATAATTAGTATAATTTCAATTGGAATTGAACATTGTTTAGCTTTCATTTATGATCTATTTGTAGGGGCTAACAATTCAATCTTATGCTTTAAAGCTTTCTAGATTCATTTGCTAATCCAATTCTAGCTTAAAAAGCATTTCCTGCATAGATTACAAGCACTTTCCTTTCTAGATTAGGAGCATTTAATTTTCTTAGATTAATTGCATTTTCATTCTTAGATTAGTTGCAATGCATTCTTAGACTAATTGCAATTCACTTTCATAGCTTAAATCATGTCTCAATTCATAGATTAAAAGCACTTTCTCATGAACTAGTTGCATAAATTCTCATAGATAATGGCTTTCTTCATTTTATTGCACTATTAAATCCTCCATGTTAGCAATGGTCAGGTTGTTGGCTCTCGTTCTGAGGGTAAACTGTAACATCCACATCTAATTAGGAGGCAACAGGTCACTTCAATCGCATTTGCAGAGCAAACAATTCATGTTTGTCTTTGTGAATTCATCGATTGTGTAAGGACTATGTTGTGTTTATGTTGAATTAAGAGGTCCACATTCAGCATACGACAAGCACCAGTCTACCGAGAGATAGTTTTATTCTGAGAAATGTGGATCTAACTTACATGTTAGATAAAACACTTAAGTTTTATATTTAGCTTTAAAGATTATATTTAAAACCATTTCTTAAGGGACAAGTAAAGCACATGTAATTGTTTTAATCGGTCTAACTGATTGTAAACATGCAAACTAGGAGATCAAGGTCAAGTTGTAAACCTTTGATCATAGAGTTATCATTATAATGCGTGAAAACTAAAATAGGTCAATCTACTGTATAAATAGATGTGTAATCAATTAGAATAGGATGTGTGATGATGATTGTAGCCAAAGAACACATCTAAGGATCAGACATAAATTTTTATGTAGAAAGGACAAAAAAAGATGAAATCAGTTATCAAGAACAAGATTCAAGACTACCGAGCAGAACAAAGATATTAATCAATCACTATAGGTGATAGATCATATTGTGAACTTAAAGGATCTATATTCAGCAATCCAAGATTGCATATCTTTAGCTCAACAAGTATTTTTGACTGCATTCTAACAAGTGTAGCAAATAGAAGAAATTCTTTAAGAAGGTAGATTTAACAATCCTTATGTAAATCTCTTAAGTGAGTGCACACTAAACAGTGTTGCTAAATCTCTTAATTTAGTAGACCTAACCAGTCTAAAATGTTACTCCTAACAGAGTAAGATCATCAGAAGTGATCAAACTTGTAGCCTTAACCAACACCTTCCATTATGTAGATAGTGAAGTTTTGTGGGTTTCATCCCCACCACAGTTTTTACCTTCTAACAGGGGTTTTCTGCGTTACCAATTCTTGTTTCATGTGTCATTACATTTCATGAATTTTTCTATGATTGTTTACAAGAAAATTAAGTTTATGATCTGATATTACATGCACAAAGATAGAAAATCATATATGATCGGTAATGCAAGGAATTGATTACCAAAGGATAGATTTTAATTCATAAAAAATTTTAAGGGTACTAATTCACCCCTCCCCTCTTAGTACACACCATTCCATTATTCCAACAATTGGTATCAGATCTAGATCTCTTATTTGGAAAATTTTAAATAGCTTGAGAGAAAAGGTCATACAATGGAAAGGTATAAGCTAGACAAGAATATTGAGAATCATAAGCTGGAGATATATATCTTCTATTAGCATTACAAAGCAGCTAGAATCAAGATGAGAGAGCTACTAGATGAAATAAAAGTTATGGCATCTTGCTGCAATGAAAAAAACTATCATGAAGAAGAGATACTTGATTTATTTGAGTCATCAAGATCTATATCTAGCAATACATCAGACACATCTGAAGGAAGCATTACAAGTATGAATGAAATCAATCAACATCTAATAGAACAAGTAAAGATATTGCAAATCGGTCAAGAGACACAGATGGTAAGGATGATTGATGTTATGAATAATACTAGACAAGTTGAAAAAGAAAGAACACTAGCTATTGATGAAAGGAGGAAGATGGCTAAAAAGTTACAAGAAAGAGAGACAGAGATACATAGACTTATTGAACATCATCATGAGATCACCAATCAAATAGTTCTTATGAGACATGAAAAAACCCGAGTGAACATAGAACTCAATGGGAAATTGGAAGCTATTGGTGAGCTAAGAGAAGAAAATGAGAGACTGAAGCATGAAGTAAGGATTCAACAACAACACAATGATATGATCAAAAAGTTTGAAGAGAGTACCAAAAGAATGATTTTCTGAATGAACAAAGAAGAGTCAACAACAATACCGATCTAGGGTATACCGAGCATGGAGAATCATCAAATCAATCTGATCAAAAAGATGTCTACACAAATCCAAGACCAAGGAAGCAATCATGTAATCATTGTGGGAAACCAGGCCACACTTCAAATGTTTGTAGGAGAAAAGCTAAAGGTATTCTTAAATCCACATCTACATTCATAGGAAATTGTTATAACTATAACAATCATGGACATAAAGCATATGAATGTAAATATAAGGTGAAACAACCAAAGAAGGAATCCTACATGGAGAAATATTGTCCTACTTGCAAAATGCATGGGCACACATCTCTTGAATGTAGGAGGAAGAAAAGGCAAGCATGGATGCCAAAAGAACAAGATAATGCTTATCAACTGAGAAGAGTCGGTAACTCATATGTTTGGGATTACAACACATGGGAAAATTTCACATGTGGTAGATATGGTCAAATAGCTACAAACTGCATGAGGAAATGGATAAGAAGGTCCAGAAGCTGGACTAGCCTCGAAATGGCATGCTTACATTATCATAGGGTTGGTCATCTAAGCAAGGACTGCAGAGACTGAGTGATAGATACAAGCACTTTTGCCAACGATTATACCATTGAAGACATCGGGAAGATGAGAAACAAAATGTGGAGGAAATCTACAAACACTGATGATGCTGGACCAAGCAATACAATTGGTGACACCTTATCCAATGGATCTGGTGATATCACCACCCCCACCTAAGTAGAAAAAGTATGGAACTGCACTATACAAGGCTATATTTTACATCAGTTCCATTATACATTGATAATATGCCAAAAATAGCATGAATAAAGATGCACTATGGTATCACTTGTTATAAATTTGTGAATCCAATCTCATCGGTCAATGCATACCGATAATCGTCCATGGACATATAAAAGCTAATTTGTTAGTTTAATCCAAGCATCTTTGGTAATCATGTAAAAATACAATGGAGTCTTTTCTATATACCGAGCTCCGTCGGTAAACATGTTAAAGGTCAATTGAATTGACACTTACCCTGAGCATCGCATTCTCACCAAGAATGAAGTTAGTATGTTCCCCGAGTGACTCCGTCTTCAAACACCGAGAAGTGGGTAAAGCATTTATTACACCACTTAGGGAATCATCTATAAAAGGGCAACGTAAAAGCTCATTGATTCACCATGCGATTAAGAGTGAAGAGTAGAGCGAAACATAGCGAAGAACAACGACCTGATTGTAGAACAACTCACAAGAAAACTCACGGTATTTAGACATATCCACAACATCTACAATAGATCAAGTGAGTAACTAAGAATAACCAAGCTCATAGTTTATTTTCAAGAAAATCCCTAATTTCCAGAAATAATGGAAACCACACCTCGCATCTCCAAGATCAAGAATGCAAAGGATAAGAAAGTTAATTTGATCAAGAACTCTACATGTGAAGAGCCTAAGTATAAATTCTATCTTGAGGTTTCTTCACAACCTGACGATGTTGGTGCGTTCTCTAGCATACCACCTAGGGTTTTTCTAGTTGAGGATGTTCGATCCTATATCCACTGCAAAGTTGCAGAAATTGGAGATCTGGAAGTAGAGGAAGCTTATAAGAAGCTTTGCACAGACAGAAAGATAAAAGATGAACATAAACACATTGAGGGGAAAGGGATGAAAAATGCCCTAATGTTCTTAAAGGAGTTTAAGACTGAGTGGATCCAGATAGTTATTAGCTGGGTACATGACCAAAAGATGTGGTTGGACGAGCCAAAACTGATCACCAAGGATGTTATACACAATGTGACCGGTTATCCAGTAATCGACAAGGCAAAATCACTCAAACATCTTCCTCTCCCCGACATATAAAAGATGACAGGTGCAGTATGGGATGGCAGAGGTTTAAAGGTAAACTCCATCACCAATCCAGAACTAAAGTTTGGTGCATGTGTATTGGGATACAAGATATTCCAAGCCAACCGGTTAAACAAAATAGAAAGTGGAGCAGTTGACACCACCCATAATATTGTGAAGAAGGGTCTACAACTGGATCTATCTAATATTCTACTGAAGTAATTGAAGGAGAACATGAGGACATTTAGGTCCACAAGGTCTTATTCATGTAAGTTTGGTTCACTCCTCATGTGTATATTCTTCTACTTTCAATACTTTTTCCCATCTCTCGGTAATGTCAATTGGGACACTACCCGACTAATGACCATTCAAATTAGTGAATATATTAAGTCACTAGGAGACAAATTTACATCAATCATGGATGAATATTTCACCGGATTCAAGGATAGAATGCAGAAAAGGATGAGGATACCAAAACAACTGGTGGATCAATATAAAGATGATATTTGTTTCATGGTGGACAACGATACAACTTTGATCAAACCAGTTGTACCGAGGAGAGCATGGTTAGCACCACTTGAATATGAGATAAACATAGATCAGGCCACAAAGGCTATTAAAGCATTATTGAATGAACCACTGAATAAATCATTACCAAGATTTGGCACCTATGAAGAAGCTAAGGATAGAATCAAAACAAGCTCAACTGTTAAAAAGATAGATAGAAAGAAAACCAAAATGGTAAAGACACTTCAAAAGAAGTTGTCAGTAAATGAAGAAGAAACAAAACAAATAGAAGACACCAAGGGGAAGTCACCCATCAGTGAAGGTGAACAATTAAGTGAATTTGAATCAATAGAGTATGATGCACCACCCCCAAAGAAACCAAGAACTACTGCTGCATCAAGGATGAGGAGTCAAACTGCAAAAGCAGACTCATCACCAGTCAAGAAAGGACAAGTGGGGACTTATAAAAGAAAGACTCAAATCGGGCAGACATTAGATCCTAAGAGAAGAAGGAGATTATTCCGAACCAAGGAAGATAAGGAAGACATTGAGTAGGATGAAAGTGAACAATTACCCCAACCTGCAAAGAATAAAGTTGCTAAGACAATTGATTAAGTTGATGCATCAATCGCCATAATAGGTGGTATATCACATGCTAAGGTTAGACAATGGATAACTCTGAACCCTGAGGATCAAAAGAAAATTTAAGAAGCCATAATTCAAGCAATGATTACATTCAAATATGTACCTATATAGTTTGATAAGATGACGCCACAAGAAATTCTAGACAAGTTATCAACAAGGTGGACATACGCACTGAAAAGTGAAAGACAAATAAGGGAAAGATCCCTCGTTTCAATAATGCTTCCCAAGTCAAAGATGGAAGAAATTGATGAAATAATGAAAAAAAATTCACAGAAGTTCTCAGCAAAATTGAGAGCCTACAAAGTACTATAGGGAAGCTTAATAGAGCTTTACAAAGAAAGTGATGATACTTGGAGAAAAATACTCAATCCACCCAAGGGGGATTCAAGCCCCGAGAAAGTATTAACACTTAGAAAAAAGCCTCATAATGAAGATAAAGAGGCAACATCGAGCCCTGAACACATCTTAATAAATGATGTTGAGGATGTCAATCCAGTTGATCTGACAACACGTGCAAACAAGGCCATGGATGACATACCATAGATTTTGCAATCATTAGGGGATATAGAAGGTGAAACAATCAAGGATATTGTAGATGAAAAAATCAAAGATAAAGATATAATTGATATCACTGAAGGTGATCCTGCAAATGAAGTAAAGAATGATGAAGATATTAATGTGACTACCGATCAAGGAGGAGAAAAGGAACATGAAACATCAATAGATGTTGCACAGGTTAATATACCAGTGACATACCATTATTGATACAATCTATCAATATAATGATAGAAACAATAGATACAACACCTGACCATGATGCAAGCATACCCGAGGACAAGGGTGAAGAGGAGCAGAAAAGCACAAATGAAGAACATAAAGAAATAGATGGAGAGAAGAAAGATATAGGTGAAGAAGAGAAGAAAGGTGATGCCACTCCAAAGGATGCCGAAGGAGAAGCTACAGATAAAGCTAAGGTTGATGAGGAGACGTCCACTACCAACCGACAGGTAAATACCAAGCAACAAGATAAAGGCACAATACCTCCAAAGCCTTCACCAAGTACATCAGACCAAGCAAAGGAACTTGCTATGGACATATAGGTGCTTCCACTGCTCTTTCAAAGAAGAAGAAGAAAAATAATAAAAATCTAGTCACCCTAGATGAGATAATAGAAATACCTGCTTGTGATTTGAGGACATTAGATCCAGAGTCTGCACTTACAAAGTATGTAGAACTTTGTAAAAGGAAAGCTATACAAGAAACGCTCAAAAGGAGCACAAGGACACACAGGTACTAGAGAAAATAAAGGAAATACTATTATTGATTGCACTTGATACCAACATTGATCAAAATGCACCTATTCTTGATTAATTATCAGTTCTTACCGACGCCATCACATCACATAATGTAGATGTAGAGAAGGCAATAGAAGAATGTGTGGAGAAGAAGTACCAATGCAAACTGATAGAGAAAATTAGCCAAGAAGTGGCACAAAACAAGGTAAAGTTATCTGAATTGGTAAATACATTGGAACCAATCATTTTAGAAGTTATAACCTTAGTTCAAAAGTTATGCACAATAGAGAAATTCACTAAGGATAGTAGTGAAAAGATTGCAAAGATAGATGCAGATCTTAATGCTAGTGCACAAGGTCTCACAACCAATGAAAATGCATTCAAGTTGCATTATGAAAAGATTATGGAAGAAAAAAGGTTGATACTTGAGATTCAAGACACAGAATCCAAATTCAAAGATGAGGTAACCAAGCTGCAGGCTCTACTTCTACCGAATCCCACATTACTAAAACAACATATGACTTCGGCAAGAACATTGATTGCCACCCTGAAAATGTTTGTATCAGAGAGCATATATGATATGCATGCCAGAATCACCTTGGAGATCATGACCCTTGAGCACCTAAAAGAACAATGGAAGAAGCAAATGGAGGACATCCAACAATCCCATTCCCGCATTTTTGACAAGTTGTAAGTATTACACCTTTGTCATTATTATGAAAAAGGGGGAATTGATATGATAAGGGGAAATGATGAAAGAGGGAAATATATGTATAAAGGCAAGTGTATATACATGTACATATAATATACTGAGGCATACACATAGGGGGAGTCATATTGACAAGGTAAAACACAAGGTGTATATACTAAACATTTTAGTTTTGCACATATTAGTTTTTTGATGCTAATGTCAAAGGGGGAGATTGATGATCATATTTTGCCATTAGTATACAAAGGAAATAGTTTTGGAACCGTTGGTAACATGATCACCGAAAGACAGGTTATAGTGCAACCCGACAGAATAGTTTACAAAGGTCACCGAAATTGCTAAATGCATTATCACTGACAGATAACTTACTGAGAAAATTGATAGACAAGTTTACAGTGAACACCAATAGTCAGTCTACAGAGTAAACCAAGAAGCAGAATGTCTATAGAGACATCACCGAGGAAATACTACAGAGAAAACCGAGCACTAGTCTACTGAGAGACAATTTTATTCCGAGAAATGTGGATCTAACTTATATGTCAGATAAAACACTTAAGTTTTATATTTAGATTTAAAGTTTATCTTTAAAACTATTTATTGAGGGACAAGTAAAGCACATGTAATTGTTTTAATCAGTCTAACTGATTGTAAACATGCAAACTAGGAGATCAAGGTCAAGTTGTAAACCTTTGATCATAGATTTATCATTGTAATGCATGAAACCTAAAATAGGTCAATCCACTGTATAAATAGATGTGTAAGCAATCAGAATAGGAGGTGTGATGATGATTGTATCTGAAGAGCACATCTAAGGATCAGAAAAAAAAATTTATGCAGAAGGACAACAAAATATGAAATCAATTATCAAGAACAAGATTCAAGGCTACCGAGTAGAATAGAGGTATTAATCAATCACTATAGGTGATACATCATATTGTGAACTTAAAGGATCTATATTCAAAAATTCAGGATTGCATATCTTCAGGTCAACAAGTATTTTTGACTACATTCTAACAAGTGTAGCAAATAGAAGAAATCCTTTAAGAAGGTGGATTTAACAATCCTTATGTAAATCTCTTAAACGAGTGCACACTAAATAGTGTTGCTAAATCTCTTAACCAAGTAGACCTAACTAGTCCAAAATGTTACTCCTAACAAGGTAAGATCATCATAAGTGATCAAAATTGTAGCCTTAACCAACACCTTCTATTCTGCAGATAGTGAAGTTTTTTGGGTTTCATCCCCACCGCAGTTTTTACCTTCTAACAGGGGTTTTTAGCGTTACCAATTATTGTGTCATGTGTCATTACATTTCATGAATGTTTCTATGAATGTTTACATAAAAATTAAGTTTATGATCTGATATTACATGCACAAAGATAGAAAAACATATATGGTCGGTAATGCAAGGAATTGAGTACTAAAGGATTAAGGTTGATTGATAAAAAGTTTTAAGGGTACTGATTCACCCCTCCCCTCTCAGTACACACCATTCCATTATTCCAACAAAGGACATATATTGAGAGATATATAATGGTAAAATTTTTGTGTATGTTACCATCAATGACAAAGGGGGAGAATATTTGAATGTTGTCATTGATGTCACAGTTTTCCTGGCAATATGAGCACTGACAGTTTTGACAAATTGCGTGTTTGTGTCTGGGTCCGCACTCCTCCACAACTATAGGTATTAATCTGTAGGATACAAGATTATTTATCAAGGCATCATCCATGCTCAAGATTTCATATGATTCTACTACATGGTGTGGATGATAATAGGTCTAGTAGATACTTTATTTCTCTAGTACAAGATAGTTTAATCAAGTGGTCTGCAATTCATATAGTGATTACAATTTCCCTTGAGGTCTTGAGGAATGATCAAGGATTGGATGTTGTGTGTAAATTCAAGTAGGAATTATTATTATTATTATTATTTGGCTGACTTAGTTAGATGACATGTGTGAAGCAGTTTTGGAGATAATGTGTGAAGCAACTGTGGAGATATCCGGTCAAGCAATTTGGGCTGACTCATTTTGGAACAAGCATGTAGAGTCAACCTAATATATGACAAAATTGGTATATATTTGGCATAACCTTAGAGATAATTTCTAGCAGATGTTGCAACCGTAATTGGATCAAAATTAGATGAAGTGTGTAAATTATGTATATTACTCCACGCATATTTGAGATGCAAAGTTTGTTCTATAACAATTCAATTTTGTACTTTTGGGCAGTGAGACCTCCTTTTGGCAGTGAGCCTTATCTGGGTAGTGATCCCTCTGATGGTGAACATACAGTGAGCACCATTGTAATATTTTGTAATTGGTTATAAGATATTGAGAGTTAATCCTGTCTATAGATTTCCCTTTTGGGTTTTCCATGTAAAAATACCATTGTTATGTTTTGTGTGTTAATATCCATGTTTTCCTTTATTTTCTGCAATTAATTATGTTATGTGGATGGTTATTTAAAGGTTTTCATAGTTTAAAGTGAATATTAACTCAACCCCCTCCCACCCCCTCATTATTTTGGATGTTCAACACTTACATGCTTATGTTCATAACCATAAATTAACTGAAAAAGAGACATGAAGAATTAACAATTTCTAGTTCTAACTGAAATCATTTATAATATACATTCTAATAACTCACCCAACAACTATATGGCACTTATTCCTTTCATCTAGGAAGAGGATTATTGATAATTTAGAAAAACATAAATAATTTAGAGTCCTAACAAGACTATACAACATAACTATATCCAAGGTACACCCATTTACAATGACATAATAGAACATTAAATGACACTACTTAAGGTGGTTGATTGAACATTGAAGAGGTATTTAGATAATTAACACTCTTTTGTGGATCTAAATAGTCAGAAAATTGTTGACTTATTCAAACTAGATTCTACTTGTCATTGCAATAACTTAGACATGTTAGAGTATTATTACCTTACGCTTATTAATTAAATCATATTGATTTAATTATATAAGTTCCTATTACTCTAGTTGCTTAAGCTTCACTTAGGTGCATTATTAATTAATTCTTAATTAATAATGTGCAGCCTAGTTTTCTCCTTTAGGGTTTCTATCTCACCTTTTATAAGGTTGAGCTTTGTACTTTTTCATTAATTCAGATGATATTTTTGCTCTCACATTTTGAGTAACTTCTGAGTTCTACTTTTTCCATTTGGTTGCTTCATTCTCTGTGACAGGTTTATTGCATGCAGCTAAATCTTGGAGTTGAATATGATATTTCATCAGTTTCTACATGGTATCAGAGCCTTGCTGCTGCAGCGTGTTCAAGTTTTTTGGAGCTGTGGATCAAGCCCTCTCTTTCTGGGGTTTTCTAGTGTTTTCTATATTGGATCTGGAGGGTTGCAATTTTTCAGAGTCATTTGAGCCAAAATGGACTCCACCATTGCGTTCAGAAGGCCTGGGAGAGTCGAAAAATATATAAAGTTTGACTATTTTGGCCTCTGTGACCACATGCAAAAAATTTTGGCCTCCTAGGGTCGTACAGCTCAAAAATCGAGACAAAAAATTGAAAAAAAATAATTAAAAAAGGTTTTTTTTAGCACTTTTTGGGCGCCACCAGCGCGCATCCCGCGCGCCGTTGCTGGCCAGCGCGCCGTCCAGGGGCCACCGCGCCGGCACCCGGGCCCGCCGCCGCCCGCGCCTGGCCCCCCCCCCCCCCCCCCCCCCCCCGG
>MU227547.1:3721702-3741619 GCA_018584345.1 Thuja plicata
CATTGATGTCAACCCTATAAAAAATGATGTTCTAAATGCAACAAGATGATCAAAATACCACCTGACTTAACTTGCACCATTTCCAACAGTTTGTCTACTTCCCAAGAGAGTATTAAGGAATAAAAGTAATATAGTGCATATTTAGAAAATATTGGTAAATCAACTTTGTCATTCTAGGAGAATATGACACTACATTCAAACAACACTATACTAAAAAAAATACAATTACAAATTCTCTATGTAATTATTTGAGTATATTGGAAAGTGATTGATAAGAAAAATATAAGAGCTCGTACACCCCAAGATCACCTATAAAAAAAATAACCTTCCATGAGAAATTATGTCAAGATAATAATTTGTTTGATTATATATGCAATAATGTACAATGATCAATAATGGATCAACCCTGTATCCTACAAAATGTACTAGAGGCCCTGTTTATATAAGCAAGGTGAAAGATAAGAGTAAACAATATTATGACAAGCGCCTTAATCTTATGACATGAGACAACCTGAGATAAGATAAGATAAGATCACATGACAAATAAGGACTTCTAGAAAAATTCTTAGACCTCTAAGTAAACATGTGAAAATGTATAAATAAGACCTACTAGGTGAATTAGTTAGGTAAAATGCCACGTTCACACCAACACCCCCTTCAGTGCAACTTAAAGAGAAGTAGGCAAATGCAATAATGCAAAGATTTAAGAAAGTAGCTTATTCCTAACACCCCATCTTAAGCCACATTGCAAGTTCTAGAGGCTCCTAGCCTAGCTTGGACACCACATGTTGAGCTACAACGCATATGGACTAGCTAGTACTTGAACTTAGGACCTTTCGTTTGTTGCAGGAGTGCTTTATCAATTGAGCTACTAACCCCTTTATGATTAACCATTTACTGTTGAAGTGTTGTACCACTAAGCTATTGACCCCTCTATGACTAGCCCATTGTCGGTCCGAGTGTGACTTATTTCCAACACAAATTATTAGTTGATATAAGAAATTGTACAAATAACATGTCCCGTTAGGACACACCACAAGTCGTTTCAAGGTATTTTTAAATATCATTGGTCATTTGATATTAAACTAGATTATAATAATTAGATGTGAACTAGACAACCAATATAAGAAAGTGTACATCACATAGACTTAAATCCATATATAAGACACAAATCTACAAACTTGCAAACTTAACACAAACTTGCAAACTTGATCATATGTAGAATACAAATTTAATACAATATTGAAAACACTTCATTAATAAATATATCACATTTTAATAACATAAACATATCAAATTCTATAATCTTCACAAATAACCTATATTTTTTTAGCTATCAATCTATATAACACTAAACTTCTTTACATTTTGATTTTCAAACTAACAAATATAATTTATCTATATAAAATTTAAGTAATCACATTTAATTAATTAACTTAACTTAAAACAGTTGAAAAATGTTTATGTCCATTATCCAATGAGGGGACTCTTGAGTAGCTGGGGGTACTCATCATCAAACTACATAAGAAAAGAGTTGAAATAAAAAATAGTGTATGAAGCGGCTTGTCCCATAGACTATATTTAGTCTCGTAGACGTTAAAAATAATTTCTATCTTTCTTTATTTCCCAAAACCTTAATCAGCCAAAAATAAAAAAAAAAAAATGCCATTGATCTCTCTAATAAAGAACATTTGTATTAATAAAGAATTCTAATACAATGCATTTATGGAAGTGTGTCCTTCACAACCCTTATGAAAGCAGGCCTCAACTGATTTGTACTTAGTTAATCACATTTAGTTGATTTGTACTTAGTTAATCACATTTAGTTATCGTAGCTCAACCACTTGGAAAAGATTTACTTTTCTTTATTCCCTAAATATTAATTTGTCGAACTCAATAAGTCAAAGAGATCCCATTGATTTATGTAAGAAAGAACATTTCTAATACAATGCGTTTATGGAAATGTGGCTTTCATTGCCATTAAGAAAGCTTCAGGCCTCATATTGACTTGATGACAAGTTTGAGAGCTTAAAAATGAGGAGGCGACAGCAGGAAACAGAAGGTCTTTGGAAGCCCTGTACTATTCTCCTCCTCATAACGTTCATTTCATGCACAGTAGTGTACATTATACTTTCTCCTCTCTTTAAACCTCACGAGGTTTCATCAAGTACCCATTTCAATTTAACAAAAGCCCACCAAAAGAAGAATATAAAAAATGAGCAGCTTGAATGTTGTAAAGGCCATGAACACTTGGAGCTATGGGGTAAGGTAGTCAAATGGGGTACTGATTTCAAGGTCAGTACCCCACAGGATTGTTGCAAAGCCTGCAAATCCATGTGCAATAAGGATGGGAATTGTAGCTGCAATTCTTGGGTCTTTTGTGGCGATAAGAATCGATGCGGTGCCAAGCTTGGGGAGGTAATGCTTCTCCTAGTTTGTAGATTTCATTCAATCTTTCTAATAAAACATTTACTTTTTTTTTTTCTGTTTTCCTTTCTCAATTGCTGGATGTAAGTCTTTCCAGGATTTAGATTTTATTCAAAATTTATCCAAAAAATCTATTTTCTAAATTTAATCGTAAACATTTTCTGAGTGCCCCTATGTAAATTATCTGTTTGGGCATTAGATTTCCTTAAAATTTCCACTTAGAGATCACTCACCCATTTGTTGAATTGTTGGAAACTTGGATCTGGGGCCTCTTAACATGTTTTATTATTCCAATGATCTATGTGTGCATTTTTACTACAAACGTGGAAGAAGCCTGCATATAATTAGAACAATTAGCTGGCTCCATTATTCGGACCACTTAGTTTTCTATGATCAATGGCCCGCTAACACCTTCACAGGATCATAACAGAAGACTGCCATATGACAGTTATGAATGTCTGATTTGTATCTTATCCTTGTGTCCAAATTGCGTAAAGAAACCTTTGCCAGGCCGTACTGATAGGTTGCGGCCGGATATTTTAATTGTCTAAGTATTCTTACAAGCAATTAAAAGATAGCACTAGAGACAATTCGATAAAATCAATTGCATACTTTGAATTGCTCCGAAATGGTTTATTTACGATGTAAAAATCAGGGAGGCTCAGTAGATCTGTATGCTAACCATGGCATTCTACAAGAACAACCTAATAACAAATGTAGATGTCTAATTACAAATAGGGTATTCTTGATATCACAAAGATTCCATTGAATGTAAAATTCCCGGAATTTTATGTTCCATAAACCAAACCAAGTTTTCCAAATGGAACAACCTATTTACTTGGTCACTGCTGCATATCGCCCACTTGGCATCCTTGTCAGCTATCTATCAGACAACAGTTTTGAGTTGAGCCCACTTTGTTACAAGGCACCTTTCCAGAAGTGTTTTGTTGATAAAATTTTTCCTTGGATTTTAAGTTCTTCCATTCAATGCTGATTGGACAGACTGTTTCTGCTATCTTATAAAGATAAGTTCATTAGTTGAGTAGTTTTATCTGATTTAATCTTCGAGATGTTTGGTTGTTTCTAATTCTTACCATTGACATAAACTCATAAATGAAAGTTTATTGCTTTAGCAGCTCGCCTTGTTACTGTTTTGCCAGGCCAGCTCCATACTGCAAGTTCTCTAAGAAGTTTATTTCTTAAATCAGCGTTAGAAGTTGTTTTCATGAGTTTCGAAAAAAAGTTAGTGTATTTTTTCTTGCTTTCACATTTATGCTATGTTCAAGGATATTGTTTTTAACTTTTTCTTTATCGATCACTCTATAATCTGCTCAAATTGCTGCACTGAGAGTTTCTAAACATATTTTTGTGAATGTAGTGCTGGTTGAAGCAGCAAGCGGATCCAATGTTCCCTGAGATACATGACTCTGCATCAGAGTCTGAGTGGACATCAGGCCTCATATTTGAAAAGGGTGTGGTGTGTAGATCTTTCCCTTATCTTGATTCCAAATTCATACAGAAACTACGGTTGAGATGTTTAGTTTTCATACTTATTGTAGTTGGTACATCTTGATGGTTCTACAATCCCACACATCATGGTTCCACAGTCAGTTGGATTTATTTAATGTAGAACTAGCCAGATGATGGCTTTTATTTTTGTCTAGGATTTGCTTGTTCAAAGTCAGTGCAATTTAGTGTTTGCAATTATAAGAACCTCCTACTAGTTGTATTGGTTTGCATGCTGAGCAAGTTATCCACTCTTTTTTTAATGGACCTTTCCAACAAGAAGTTTCACTGTGTTCTCATGCTTATGTTTATATTCATTTGGCAAATCTCTGTTCCACCTGTTGAATGGATATGTTGGATAACAGTCTCTTACCTTGTCCAATACCTTAGTTGCCGTTTCCCCTTGCTGATGGTTGTGTGCTTGGAGGGTGCTTATTCCGTGTTGCCTAGTGTTGATTGTTTCAAAACTGGTAAGCTTGCTGGTTTCTTAATTTTAGTGGACAAAACATCATATTTTAAGAAGCTAAGTTTCTCCTTGATGTGTTCCTCAATAGAGGAACCCTTGACTGCCTATGGGTCTTTGGAAATATTACCATTTTGTTTTGGTTATGTGTTTTTGTTATCGGCTCCAGGCTCCAGCCATGGCCTCGACACTAATTTTATTGCTAAAGCTTGGCTCAAAGTCTGAAAATCTTCGATGTTGAGCTTCTCTGTTTCAAATGGTTTCGTAGTTGATTCTAACCTCAGGTGATATGATGATATTCAAACTTGTGTGGTAGACCTTTCCACAAGAAATTATGTTAAAGACCAGTTAATTCTTTCTAGACAGGTTTGGGTTTGAGATCAATGATAGCAAATAAACTGGAAATGCTTGGAGAACTTCTTGAACAAGGACATGTTCTTGCTATAGTTTGGTCATCAATCTCTGAACTAGGACTTCACTCGTTCCATAAGATCTCTTTGTTGTGTAGTGGCATGCATTACGAGGAAATCCTAACTACTTCGTTGGAAGCTGAGTTATTTTAGATCAATCTTGACGATTCTTGAACTTTTTGGGGGATAATTTTAAATGAAAATTTGTAATTTTCTGAGTTCATTAACTTTTATGAGGCTTTTTGAAATGTGCCAGTAAGAATCCTCAGGTTTCTTACCCCCCCTTGTTATAACCACTAGGGTAATGGTGTATCATCTGCATGTTGCAGATTCGAAAGTCTCTCGCACTGACGCACATCTAGGAAGACCAGAACCTACTTTTGAAGTTCTAAGGGGTCTGTTCAGGTCATAGTTACCAGACTTGGACTTGTTGTGACCTATTCACACATCACCCATTGCAATGGGACCCCCCTATCTTTTTGTTTCGCTTGGCCCTTTTGGGTTTTGGTTTTCTCAGTAGCTCTAGCTCTGTTCTCCACAGGTTCCTTCTATTCCAGCTGAGAGGTGATGAATTGGACTAAGTTTTGAGTCGAGGTTAGTTCACTTGCCTTTTGAAATTTCAATCTTAAGACTTCTCATTCTTAAGGGGTATCCTGATTATGGGGAAGGAGATATAAGTTCCATCAAGTCTGAAAATCCACTGATTGTCTAAGCATCGAGCATAAATCTTGAAAAGTTGTGGAAATGACTAAGTGTGGATCATTGCTGCATATACACCCAACATTGATGAAATAGAGAGTCACAAATGGCATAGGAAATGGTCTAAGCTTCAAAAGGCCCTCACATGGGTTCCGGAACGCATATTATCAAAAGAAAAGAAAGAAGTTTCAGTATACTTCAAATGGAGATGCAAGAGAAATGTCAAAATCCCTTATTGAGGAAGTGTTCGAGAGTCTGGAAATCTGCAGCAAAGTCAATATGTCTTCCAAGGGCAAATACTCAAAACATCCTTGTCACAGAAGATTTGGAAGAAGAGCTAAGTTTAAGAAATCATTTTGAAGATTTACACAGGACAAACACTGAAACGATCTTTCCTCCAAACAAAGATCAAGTCATTACAGTTAGCGAGAGGAATGAATGATTGAAAGTGGCAACACAACCTATGAGTGTTTTATTCCTTCCCCTCACATTCTGCCTGCGCAATGACAAGAAATGCTTTCATCTCGGTCCACTAAGGCATTAGTGAGATGCTGGTGCAGACTTACGAATTGAGGGGTTTTAGGAGAGGAATCTAGAAGCTCCTACCAGAATGAAATTACAAACTGCCTCAAGTTTGCCAAGAATGTAATAACTGTGAATGCGAGCCAACACGCTTCAGCACGAACGAAATGAGAACCTTCCATCAGGGGAACGCGCTTCCAGCTCTATTCGCCACTCTTGGTTTGCTACAAATTCAGTTCCAAGGCTAAGACCCTTACATGCTGTATAAAGCGCACCGCTGAGGAATCCGTAGAGCTATAAAACGAGGAAGAAAATCATCTGCAGTAATCCAAACGCAGGTACTACACGGGCATAGAGTGGGTCTCGAATGTCAAATATTTCCCACCCTTTCCTGTAAATGCCAAGTTGTGTCCAAACCACAAGGCCCTCTGTCAAAGGCAACAATGAAATGAATCATAGAGTTAGAGAGAATCCACGGGTGGTTCAAAACGTGTCATGAGCAATTTCGACAAGTCTGCAAACACCTTCTAATCGTGCCCTGAGCACATTTTCGTGTGAGTGAAGGAAACTTTGTAAAGAAAATAATCCATGATGGAAGCCCGTATGTGCCCAACGCATTTCGACAATGATCAAGGAATGCTTCAAGAGGAAACAATCCACGAGCTCCCTTCAAATGCGCCTGACACGAAATACACTTGGTCATGGAATACAAAATAAAGGAAATGTCCATCATGGAGACCTGAATGCACTCGAATGCATTTCCAATGTAGATGTGGAATGTTGAAAGGAAGGAGTCCGTGATGGAAGCCAAATCGCGCTCTAAGCGCATTTCCAACATGGTCACAGAATTATAACAATATTTTTTCCCCCACAATGGTCTTTTTGCGCTCCTAGCGCTAAACGCTGAAAGTCAAGGAAATATTTTATAAAGTTTTTAAATCTTGCTATGTTTGTGCTCAATACCAATATGTGGGCATGGAATGAATAAATAAAACAATTGAAATATAAAATTCCCCCACTATGGTCAATTCACGCCCACATGCCTATTTAGCTAAGTCAAGGGAATTGTTAAAAATCGAAGTCCACGCCAACAAAAATGCGCTCAACAATACAGGCTACTCATGGGAGTAAATATTTTCATTTTAGAAAATAAGAACGTCAAGATTTCCAAAGATGTCACGAAAATGGTTGGAAATAATAATGCGACACCAATGGTAAGGATCAAAGTCATGATTAAATTAAACGTCAAGGTGAATTTCCATACACCCACAAGGATTTAATGATTTCAAATGGCGATGATGGAATTTGAAAACTCGGATTGCGTCAATAAACTCAAGAAGCTAGATTAGAGATTAAAGTTGATAAATTGGAAAATCAATTGTGACTTTGGAATTAAATCGAAAATTAATTAAATATTGAATTTCATATTTAATATTTAATTAATGAATTTTGAAAAAATAAAAAAAGCGACAAAATTGATCTAAAATTGGAAAATGGAGAATAAATCGCTTTCTTTGAATTATTTTGGAAAATTATTAAATATTGTGATTTCTCTCCAATATTTAATATTTAATATTTAATTGTGAAAAATCGAAAAAAATAAAAAAGGGGCGACGCCACATCGACAAAACTTCTGGATGAAGTTAAAGTGCCCAACATAGCATCTTTCCAAAAAGCGAGAGAAAAATCGTGACAAATGGCATTTTTGTAAGAGAATCTTGTCCAAAATGGAAACTCGGAAGAAAAGTAAAATCAACTACCTAAAATTAGCCCACAACCATTATAGCAGCTTTTCCGGGTTGAATGTCTATATAAGAAGGCCATCCTTATTTCATTCTCACGCTCAAGAATTGAAGAACATGCTGAAGAGAAGGAGAATTTGCGAGAGATTTTTTAGGAAGCTGCGTGATATTTTTCAGAGAGAGGAATTGAGAGAGTTGTTTTTGGAAAGAAGTGAAATTGCTTTCAGCGGAGGAGTCAAGTAAAGAGGTTGTGTAATTTAGAGGAAGGAAATTCTGCAAAAGGAGGAATGGCCGAACCAAGGGGAACAAGTTTGACCAGAAACCAACTGATCAAGAACAAGCAGGAGGGGTTTCTATCCTGAATCCAAAATTGTATCAAAATACTGCAGATGAGAACAAGATCAGAAATAGGGTGTATTCTAGGGTGCCACTCAATATGATCAGAGCATGCAAGATCATCCAGGTACTTGATCAAGTGGAAGAGGATATGAATATGATCCAAAAGGGATACAACCCGAAAAAGGAAAGGACCATCCATCCATATGATTGGTCCAGGAATGAAGTATCAGATATTGATTCATTATTTGCACCCGTTTTGGAATTTACAAAATGGTGGGTTGAGCGACAGATCAGTAGGTTGAAAGTATGTAAGGATAGCTTGACATATAACTTGATGGGTCACCAGCCGCTGCGGGATGAGAGACCAAGGCAGTCCTGAGGAGGGAGAAGTAAAGGCAAAATCCCGTCAGGGAGTACTGAACGAAGAAAGGAAAAGAGTGTTGCTCGGGAAGTGCAACCAGGAACTAGGCTTGACCTTCACATTGAAGAACCCTAGTAGAAGAGGCAAAGGTCGAGGACTACTCCATCATCACCTAGTCGGACTTCGAGTTTGCAGAAGATAGATCCTTTCACTAGAGGGGAAGTAGAGACAAGCAGAAAGAGAGTAGAACAGGATGATCAAATGGCCAGGCCGGTGCAGGACAAAGAAAGCATCAATGCCTATCAGGAGTTTGCCCAAGGAGGAAATGGAGATCAAGATTTTGCCACTGAAGAAAGTCTTGGTGCTATTTTAGAATGACAAATGATGGAAACAGAGGAGCCTGCGACAACAGTAGAAATTCCTGCCGTAGAGGCATAAATTCCTACTGTAGAGGTAGCGGCTCCTGAGACAACAAAAAAAAGTCTTGTAGCCGAGGAAGAGATTGATGTAAGGGTAGTACAAAGGCAAGAACAGTTCTCAGTCCAGAATAATCAGAATACTGCCGTTCTAGATTGGTTAAGGCAAAGGCTATAGAAAAGTTAGGAGAAAGAGGTTGACCCAACATTCGAGTTGCAGGAATTTCTGAATCAAGTCAACAAACCAAAGGAGAAAGGCAAGGTCAAGAAGTTTACAAAAGTCATCAGGGCAGAGTCTGGATCCAGAACTTTACAGTTTGCAGTGCCTGCAGTCGATAAAGCAAAGGATCAGATTACTGCAAATGAATATAATGTGAGGAAATTCGATCTGGGACATGCCTCTCAAGAACAGGTTATTGAAGAGTTTGAGGATTTTGCTCAGGTGATGAAAGAAAAGATGAGGAAACTGGAAGGGAAATATCAAAAACTAAAAGGCGAGAACAAGGCCTTGTGTGAATATCTGAGCAGCCTATCTCATCTAGTGAGAGAAGAGGGCCAAGCCTTTGTTCCTCCTATAGTTCTTCTGGCTGAGTCGGTGGAGGGTATTGAAAGAATCAAACATATTTCTTAGAATGCAGAAGCTTGGATAGAAGGCATTCAGAGGGAGGCATACATATTTGTTGAGGACTTGGTGCAAATTCATGGGAGGGCATTGGCCGTTCTCTCTAGGGTATAGTGCATGGATGAGTCATGGGAGGATGAACATATTTATCAAGATGAAGTAATCTCACACTTGCAAGATTTAATGGAGACTCCCAAACAGATGTTGGCTGATGACGGAGTAATCAGGGAAGGAGAAGTGTATGACTTTGCTCGATGGTATAGCACAATTTTCATGGAAAAGGAAATGTTTGAGCATTCCAACAAGGAATCCACTAGATTGAGGAAGGTTGTCAAGAATATCCAGCAGGGGATCTCCAACACAGTCGCATCATTGTTATCACTAAGATTGGCTGAGAATGAAATAACCGTGGACAACCTAACTGGAAGAGTTCTTTCAGTTGAATTACTTCATGAAGGACGACTTTGAGAACTCCATTTTCTCAAATGTCACGCACACAACCTAGGACTTGTTGCCGGATTGGGAGAGCAGTTTGAGCAAATTTGAGTGAGAGACGACAGTCCTAGAATTCAAGTGGGAATCAACGCCAAGTGTCAGTGTGGACGAGTTGGAGATCGTGTTGACCAGATTCCAAGCATTCAAAGGGCGAGGTCAAACATAGGCTATTCTGGGCAAAGGTGCATTTATTGCATAATGGGCATTCATGTCACCCCACTCTCTTGCTGGTGGACACACGTAGTGGGCATTTATTACCCACTAGGATGGAGGTTTTTTCTTCTGATTGGTCCATGTGGACCTCCTCATTAATTGTAGATTCTTTCTTCTTGCCCTAACCCTAATTAGAGTTGAAGTGGCACGATCTGGGCCTTTGATTTCATTTCAATCCGGTCCATTCATTGTAATCAAGGACCTATACAAAGGCCTCATTTCTCATTTGTAAAGGAGTGAATTTTGAGATTGTTGCTATGAGCTACCAAGATAATAGAGTTTTCATTGTTGGTTTCATGGTGATTACTTGATGTATTTTGGTGCTTGCATGGTTTCGTTATTCCCTCACTTAGAGTAAAATAGATTTGTTAGATAAAGTGTTTTGATTTCAATGCAGAATGTAATGATGTTTGATGAATTCCATGACTCATACTTTTGATGGTTTGCTGATTGTAAGTTGTTGTGTAAAGTTAGCCTGAGCCCTCACTTTTATGGATGCTTAACTTCTATCATTCAATGTGCATTGTTCATTTTGATGGTCTTCATTGTGGTATGAAAATCATTTGCATAAACCACTAAAGATTGCACCAGTTCTTGCAAAGTTGTAGTTTATCTTGGCGAAGCGGAACTTGGTTATTTTGGAATTTGTCCATCAAAGCAAATATCTGTTGATGTGATTACCCTTAGGAGTAGAATAGAATTCCTGAACCCTTTTCCCATTTCCTTTCTGCATATTTGTGAAAATCCAAAAAAAAGAGTACTCTTTTGCAATATCTCTCGATAGCTTCCACATCCAGTATCATCTGAAATCAACTTGAGTAACACAAACGTAAGGCCCCTCGTGATAAACAACATATCACATTTACCATTGAGCTTATCCACAGTCAAGAGTTGACATAAAAGAAACCTTGGAATCTATTGTGTGATCTTTCGCAATCTTAGCATACAAACAATTTTGATCAAGAGAGGATAAGATATCTCAATATTTTGTTCTACTGTTGGTGGGTCATAAAATGCACATCAATAGGTCTCTCACCTGAAGTTTGGTTGTCATCCTCTCAATGCATGTCATGAGGCCCTCCATAACCTTTATGTTAGGATTTGAAAAGCTATTTGAATAGAAAAAATGGGGGTTGAGGAAGTACCCTAGTGCATGGATGGGTTGCTTGAGTTGATTGTTCCTCCTTCCACCTTCTATTGATAATCTCCCAGATGGGATCAAATTTGAGGCTATCCCCCTTCTGGTAATTTCTGATGGACTCTTTGGTCCTATCCATGGCCTCATGAATATACCCATTGGGTTTTGATTCCCATCTGTCAAATGGAAAACTCTAACCAAGGGCTTTGAAACCTACAATTTACAAATACAAAAATATCAATGATACAAATTTATAATGAAAGACTTAAATTAAAAAAAATCTTTAGTTTCAAAATTTTTGAAAATTACCTTCACAATCTCTGTAGTTCTTTGAGCAAAAAGGTTGTCAAAGACTATATGTAGTTTTAAAAGTTTTGAAAGTTACCTTCACAATCTCTGTAGCTCTTTGAGCAAAAAGGTTGTCAAAGACTATGCTTGCAACCCTTTCTCCTTTAGGCTTCTTTGAATAAGATGAGTCTAGCCATGCTTGACTCACAAATGTTTGTTTCAAAGCAGTCAATGAACAAATAATGCTTTGCAACGTCAGGAAAATTGTTGCAAAACTTGTGATTCCTGATCTTACCAAATAAAGAACCAAAGGTGATTATAGATAAATTTTGTTATGCTCCTTGCATCATCTACAATAGGTGTCACCCAATCAAGTTTGCCTTATGTCCTCTAAAAGAAGGTCAAGGCATCCAAAAGAAGGTCAAGGCAATGTGCTGTGCAAGGTGTCCAAAAAGGTGTCTTGTGTTTGTCCAGGAGCAATCTCCCAGCCACCACATGTTTTGTTGCATTATCAGTTGTGATTTGTACCAAATTCTCTATGCCTACTTCTATGACAACTTCTTCCAACATTAGACACAATGTTTTTGCATTTTTGACTTTGCTAGAGGCATCCACTAATTTAAAAAAAAAATCACCTCCATTTGAAGCTACAAAAAAATTGATAATGGCATGGTTTCCCATCCATCCACCAATTTGAAAGAAATAGTGCAGCCATATTTTTTCCATGGCTTGTTATGTTCTTCGACTGTTAACCTTGCCCTTTTGGTTGCATTCCTGAGCTACCTACAAATGCAAAGTGAAAGGACAGTTTTAAAAAAAATTTAAGCACAAAAAAAATTCCTAAATTAAACATAAATTACTGTTAGTGGACATAAATTTAGCTTAAAATTCAACATAAATTGCTGTAACTATAAATTAACTAACCTCCCACATAAGTCTTTACAAGAAAGCGCCTTGTAGACTTTTCTTGGAATAGTTAGCATAGTTACCAAATTCTCCCAATAAGGATTACTTGCCACATTGAAAGAAATGTTGTTGAAGTACCAAAAATCAGCACATGCTATATTGCATGTTCATGCACCTCTCAGTTCCACCCCGTAGCTTCCAATGATGGTTGTGGTCCAGGTGTGTTTCTAAGCACAAAAAAGCCATGTGGTGTGTGTCGGTGTAGGTGCTACTGCTGGCACTCTATTTGAAGTAGATGTAGTGAAGGTGGATTTGCTTCGGATGCGTGGACCATGAAGAGAGCCCACTATGCCTTGACATGCCGTATCTTCGTTTGATTCTGGTTGGACTTGAGCACCGTGGCAACTAGCTACGGATGCTGTTATGGCTGCTGTTGTCCTCTCCTTTTGCAATTTTTCCTCTTTTGTGGTTGAAAGTAGGGCATTCATCTCTCCTTTTATCTCTTTAGTGGTGTTGGGACAAGGCTTGGCATCATGATGAGTAGTGCTTGCAAGATGTTATTTGAGGTGATTTATGCGTCCATGGTACAATCTTATGTATCTAGTGCAAAAAACTGTCCCTGAATCTGATCCTTGATAGGCTTATTTCCAAGCAGAGTCTCCAGCTCCTATAGGACAAGTGCTTGAAAATGGAGGTGGCACTGGTCAGGTGGAACTTGAGGCTGAACCTGATGTAGAAGCTTCTCTATTTGCCATTATATAATGTATTTAATTTACATATGCAAAGTGAAAGCACAACATATTGATTTTTTAATACAAAAACAAAGAAAACTAAATTATACATTGTCAACCTAAAATTAGTTTAAATCAAAATAAATTAGTTTAAATTAGTCAAAATTTAATCTGATCTAAAGATTCTAATTTGATTTTTTCAAAAAATGATTAAAAACAAAAACAAGTTGGGTATTAAAAAACAGTGAAAATAGTGAAAATTTCAGAAAAATCAACAATAAATGATGAATAATCTTTTTTTTTTGGAATTTAGATGCAAGAATACTACTTATTTTTAGTATATGACGATTTTTTTAGCCTAGATGCAACATTTTGTAGCCAAAATGAAGTAAAATGTAAAAAAAAAATAAAAAAAAATGACGAAGAACAAAATACCTACCTGTGCTTCAAATCTGCCTTTGAAATTCACCAAAAATTCATCTTTGATTTTCTGTCCTCAATGGAAAATGCTGTAAATAGTTTGTTTGCTGTTGAGGACGTTTTTGTTTTCACTTGCAGAGCCATTTGAATGTTTTATGGGCCTTTTTTGACATGTATCTTGCGAAACTCACCAAAACTTTGGCCTGTTTTTGCCAGATACTTGGCGACTAATTCTGGTGAGTAAATGGCTGAAAAACTCGCAAGTGCATGCCGGCTCTGCAAGTTTTTGAGTTTTCCATATTTGCTCATAGAAACTCAAGTTTTTAATTAGATATCTAGATTCTAGATATCCTTTGTCTATTAAGTTGAAAATAATAATGCAAAATGATAAGGCTTTATAAAAATGTGATATAAGGTTTGTTAGTTCCAAAATTTATACTCCTTTGAAACTTCACCTACAGTCCAGATTTCTAGTCAGTAACTATGTCATTCTTCTCATAATATTGTTGCCAAATAACTTGCCTTTTCATCAAATCACCAAGTCCTCAGGTGTTGGTCTATTTTTGTTAGTGTATTGGTGCATAAAAAGGAAAGGGATGAAATGTTGGAGGCAACTTGAAGGAATGATGGCAGAAACAGGCCTAAACTATGTCAAAGGAAGAAATGAAGACTAGGTGCTAATGAAGTTATACTTTTTCAATACTCAATCATCAAGAATCCACAACAAGATGGAAAATTGAGGGTAAAAGTTGAAGCAAAGAATAAGTTGCACCTTTTAATGGCATAACCAGTCCAAAGTGGTGACTTAGATGGCCAAGTGGTTGGAAATTGATGACCAATGAAGGAGAAATCAAAGGATAGAAGGAAATCACACTTTCATGTTGCTACTTAAAAGTTAAAAGGTATGAACTGTTGTGACCTTTTCACACCATCGCCCCATTGCAAATGGGGACCCCCTCTTTTTGCGTGGCAGTAGGAGTAGTGGTCTTAAGTTGGCCTTAGTTGGTAGCGATTCCAGAGTTTCCTATGCAATGAGATGAGTTTGAACAACTTTCACCCACTTAGGGGTCAGGCCAGTTGAAGAGATGAGGGTAGAGTTGTGAGAAGTTCAACATTTAATCAAGTGTCAAGAAAGATTGAGTCAGAGGTCTAAGACCCGAGTAGACGATAGCAAGCCTTGATTGGAGTCCAAGTTTCATTACCATGATAGAATGGAAGTCTAGTTGGAGGGTGAGTTTGAAACCAAGGGAAAGGGGGGAATGGACTTAGGAACTTTGAAAGTAAGATGAGAAGGATGAGATTGTTGTCAAGTATGGAGTCAAGGTAAAGATGCAAAATGAGATTTCAACTATGAAGTGAAGTTCGAACATCAAAGGCATGAACTTTTGGAAGAAGAAATGAGAAGAAGACAAAGTGAGAAAGGCATGAATTCGTAAAAGACAAGGGAGAAAACTAGTGTTTGGGCATGAAAGAACAAGAGAGCCTGGACATCAAGTGGTCGGATTTCGACCACCTCATGTCCAAGCTTGGAAATTGGCAGGTTAGATTCCGACCACCCCATGTCCACATTTGTAGATGACAACCCTCAAATTTATGCCCCTTGATATTGAGCAAATTTTGATTTTGTTCATCTTCTAGCATTGGAATATGATTGATTCATGGTGTAAATCAAGTTTTTCTTCCCAAGATGAGCTCGGTTGGAGGGAGCGAAGGATCAACTTGTCAATGAAAACACCATAATTAGGCCTGCAATCAAGAAGAAAAACATCATTAAGCTCAACATTTCAAAGAGAAGTTAAGATCCAAATCATCACAACTTAGAGGTTGAATGGAAAATGAAGAGAGGAATACAAGTCTATGTTGAAGGCAAAGTTGACTTGGACATGGAGTGGTTGGATTCCGACCACTCCGTGTTCGTGGAGGGGTTGGAACCCGATCTCCTCATGTCCACCATTTTGGGCTGAGACCCCAAAATTCTGACCTCAAGCCCTATGCAAATCTCAGTCCCTTGGGCATTATGGCAGTTAGAAACAAGCATTTCAAGGTGAAAACCAGTATTATTCCCCGTAAATGAAGTCTGATTTGGGTGTGGAGACATGAAGATCAGATCGGTGAAAGTGGTAAATCCATGACCGGGACTTGAAGATGGAAGGAAGATCATTGCAATTTGATTAAGAGGTGTTTGAGATGAAATTGAGGACGGAAATCATAAGGAAAGGTCAAGATGCAAGGGAAAACCAAGTTTACATGGAAGATGAAGTGGCCTGGACTTGTAGTGGTCGGATTCTGACCATTCCATGTCCAAGGCTGGACATGGAGGGGTCAGATCACGACCTCCTCATGTCCACAATATTGGACATGAGCCCCCAAATCTCCGCCACCCTTTTTATATAGCCAAGCAATTCGTTCTTGTTCATAAAATTGCCTAAGATCGATCAAATCATGGCTTGGACAAGTCGGCCTAGGTTGAGGGTGGTCTCTTCACCATGGTCGCCTATATAAGAAAGATAGATTCACTTTCATTTCATCCCAAATGCAAATAATCAAGCTACTAGCAGAGCAGATCAGAATTCAATTACTTGCCGAATTTTCAACCAGCAGACCAAGTGTGGAGAAGGCATTATAAAGGAGTGAAAATCAGACTTTAGGCAACATCATATTTCATCAAGCCAAGGGTGCAAATCCTACAATTTTCAAGAAAATCAGAGAATAAGTGGTGCAAATTAGAGAGCTGGGCATAAAAATCAGGATTTAGAGGCCAGATCATATAACTTAGAAACACCTAGATTTTGACATCAGCTTATAAAGTATGTGGTTGAAATTAGCAAAACTGCCCTTTGGAACTTGATTAGCTAGTAATTGAATTTGATGGTGAATCTACATTCAGGCACTGTCATTAGCTTTTCATTTGCATTTAAATCAGATTTTAGGATGAGAAAGTTCATATTTTCTTAGGCAGGTGAATGAAAGTTGTTCATAAAGGAAAGTAGAGATACCATGGTTTAGAATTTCATTTCTTGGCAATAAATTTCCAATCTTTAGAAGAAATTTCAAAATTCAATATTTAACAGATGATGATGCATGTAGGTTGAAGATGTCGGAGCTCAAGATAAGGAACTTGAAGAAAGATTTGAGACAAGCCCGAGGAGAGGAATTCAAAATTAAGAACAAGAAAGAGATTAAAGAGCCAAAAGAATTATCAAGGCTATAGGTGGGCAAAAGCATCATCAACTTGAATTCCCTTCAAGAAATCCATGTGCAATTGGATCAAGAGGAATAATCCAAGTACATGAAATACTTACATCACTACTACAAGTGCAATACCAAGGCCAGGACATCAGGACATCATCAAGATTTCAAGTACAAGTGCAAGTTCAAAGTCATGACAATGAGAAAGGTTTCAAGGCGAAGAGCTTCAAAGGATGAAAGACTTCGTGAAGATGAAGCAATTTGGGAATAAGAGCCATCACCATTGATTTAAGGCTAAATAATGTTGAGTATCAAGAGATATTGGTGAAGTGTACAAGATAAGCTTGTTGAGGTGGCGCCCACTCACCTTTAATCTATTAGAAGGCTCCAATTGCACGTGTCCAAACACATTCAATCAAATCATGCCAAGTGTACATGTGGAGTCCACAATACTTCTACCTAACCTATTTTTTGATTGGTCAATCAAAGCAATGTAATTTTCTCACTGGCCCACAAGGTGGTACTTCATTGTAATTGGTCAAGCATTTAATGCTTATAGATTAGTTGGATTAGGGCTTTGGTGGATCAATCTTGGCCCTTGAACTTGGATCGGTCTTGGCCATTCATTGTACTGGGAATCATTATAAAAGGCTTGCTCCTATCATTTGTAAAGAGAGACTTGTTGAGATTGTTGCAATAATACTACCAAAATTGTTCATAATTCATTGTTGGTCTTCATGGTGGATTACTTGTTTCATTTTGGAGTATTGCATGGTTTCTACATTTCATCACTTAGAGTAGGATTTCATTTTATGTTAAGTAGAAGTAGAAATAGATGAATGGAAGATATTGTTGAATGGTGATTAATGATAGAGCTAGTCTCCATACCTTTTGGTACTTGTTGATTGTAAGTAACAGTGCAAGGTAGTCTGGGCCTAATTGCAAGCATCTAACTTCAATTGAGATATTCATTTGGATTGCACCATCATTGGGTATTGGAACGAGTATTGACAATTTGAACATCATTCCCGCATCTTTAGAGAAGATAACACCCTCTTTTGCGTAGTTGATTTGGCAAAGCAAGGACTGGTTAGATGCTCACCCCATCATCAACATTGTCTTGCATTGTTAAAGCTAGATTAGATTTCCTAAACCCTTATCCTATCTGCAATTTGTTTGGTTAGAAGTAGTTGATATCCATTGATTGAATAACATAAGACCCTTTGTGATACCAACATATCACATCATTATAACTGAGTGAAAGTCCACAACTAGAAGGAACCTTGGGGTTGTCTCATTTTGATCACACAATCCATATACATTGTTTAGCATACAAGCATCCTTATTCAAGAGAGAGTTGGAGATTTGGTATTTCTTTTGGAATACTAAGTATTCGATTCTGCATGTTGAAGTGGTCATAAAACTTGCATTAACATGACCCAATTGACGACGATGGCAGAAAAGTGCAAAAACGGTAGGAAAATTTACTTTTTAAGAGAAAGTTGTACTTTTATAGTGGCATGATCATCAAAAACGTGTGACATAAGTATAGGGAGGTTATAAAAGCATGCCAAGAGGAAAATCAAGCAGTTCAATTGTTGAATTGCCCTTTATGAGTGGCAGTATGAGCATGAAATGAAAATTCAAGTGGTTGAGATCATAGTTTGCAAACTTTGCGAGTACTCTTTGTTTTTTTTGGTCCGCGAGTTTCTACAAGCTCAACTTTTGAGTTTTTATAAACATAGGAAAAACATGGATAAAAACGTCAATACAAGTAAAACTAGAGTTCCCAGACTCGCCGCGAGTCAAGCGAGTTTGGCGAGTCAGTGAGTCGAGTCATTCTTGACGAGTCAGATGGACTCTTACTCGGACGCGGCCGAGTCAGACACCTGACTCGCCGAGTCCGAGCCATCTGACTCGGCTGGCGGCAACCAATTTTGAATCGAGCCATCACAATTCACAACCGTTTACATGCACTTTAAAGGGAAATTTTGTGTTCTATGTCAAACTAGAATAATGATAAAATGCCGTGCTGAGACATTCAATATTTCAATGCAATTTATTCCCAGAGGTTATGCAGTAATGATTATAAGTGTTTCTACTCACATGATAGGGCATGTAGCAAAGGTTATATTGAAACAAAAGGTAATTATACAAAGGGATCACAATTACAGTTTACCAATTAGCAATCCTAAAGCTACAACTTGGATTGAAGATCTGCTTGAATAGATTAGCACACAAGATAAATGCCAATTCAGTTCATAGATATGCAGCATCTTGAATGCTTTAAAAATACATCTTTACAACATTCTTTAACACTAAAATTGTTAGTAAGTACAATTTCCAATTTCAAAAGTATTATCTCTTTCTTTTGTTCATCTTTTCTAGATTTTTTGAAACAAGAGCTGTCTAATTCAAGTTCTTTGCCCCAAGGTTCGCAACCCTGAAACTTAGGACATAGTAAAAGCACATTTAGTTCAAGAATGATCCAGGAGAAATAACAACCACCTTAATGAAATTTATTAATGCACACTAATTCTAGAGGCCTTGTTAAGTTTTAGGATATCTGCAAATGTAATAGCACTCTATTTTGTATGTGTTTTCCAAATGCAACAATCTCTCTTTCATTTATATTAGGAATGAGGCTAGGAGAGACATGTCCCTTCATGGGACATGTCTATTCATTATTATTTATAAGAAAGGACATGCCTCTTCCTATTAATCATAATTTAATCAATCGTATAATGTTTCATCAATCAATTATTAATTAAGAATAATATAATAATTTAATATTGAATATTAAATTTTCATATGATTAATAATAATATAACATATATAATATATTATTATTAATCAACATGTATTATATATATTCTAATGATTATACGACTGAAGCTACGAATATTAACACTCCCTCTTAGCTAGGGAGGATGATCAAACATAATGTGTAGTGGTCTCCTGTGTCAACACTTATGACCCTCACTATAGCTATACAAAACATCAACACTCCCTCTTAGCTAGGGAGGATAA
>MU227547.1:3766499-3779203 GCA_018584345.1 Thuja plicata
CAATCTTCCTTGGGAAAGTACAATGAGAATTTATGAACTTGAGATTTATAACTGGTTGCTTTAATGTGACTGAGTATTCTTGAGGACGTAGCCCCTTGGGAAATAGTGAGAAACTGGACGTAGCCCCAGCCTTTCTCAAAATTGGTGAAATCACTTCAGGTTTCACATGGATTCTTAATGTGTTATTAAAACAAGTGCTTGGAATCAGGCGTAGCATATGGGAAGACAGGTATTATTTCAGACTCAACTATATTAATCAAACTTCTGTTAAAACATCAGATATAGGTTACATTAACAGTCGAAACTTAGGGAGAGATAGTGTACTTCCACGTATTTTGAACTGGAACTACATACAGCGGGTGACTAGGGTATTCCCACGCATTGTAACTGCAACTCTTTGCTGCGGATAGCTAGTGTCCATCCACGCGAGCTGGGTCTCACGGCCTATCAGCAGAGTAAGTTCTCGAACAGACCCCAGTAGCAGGCAGCGACACCTTAGTATCAGGTGTAGCAGCGTCACCTTGCAACAGACAGGGAGTATTCCCCCACGCACAGCTCGTACAAAGGGAGTTTATCAGTATATTAGCCCACAGAGAAATGAACTCCAGCTATGCACTGACATCAGACATAGAAGGAAACGCGTGAGTTGATAACAGCAGCTTGAACAGTAGCCGCGTGAGGTTAGACGCAAGGCACAGGACTCACTCGCAGTCCCCTTCATTCCGTGGTGTGTGGCTTGGCATTGGACGTCTGCTGCGACTACAGGTAACGACTAGCATTAATAGCAGCGTGGAAGTTAGGAAATCTGGTGCGGGCTGGCAGACAAATCAGTTCGTTGTTGAAACAACGTTTAAAGACCTACCCCGCAGGTAGACAACTACAGTCCCAGTATTGAGGCGTGATCAGTATTTGGTAACAGCAGGTCGCCTCAGAGGAAAGCCGTCTAGTGCCACTACAGTTGCTTATAAGGTGCACAGTTCAACTGCGATTCATAATTTTCCATTCCAGTGCATTATTATTAAATCTGGAAAAGAACTCGATCTTAGTTATTTTATATACTACAAACTGTCTTGTGCATATTATGTTATGTTCATGTATTGCAAAAATGAATCTATTTGTCGGGAGTTATAAACTGATGTAATTTCCAGCTTTAGTTATGCATGGATTTATCTTGAGTATCGAATGCACCAAACTTTGAGGTTTCTAAACAGAACTAAACACAGTCACAATTCTCATACTATAAACAAGAAACCATCCAAATCCACGAAATATTGCAGATAGTTGCCAGTACAGCCAGTCAGGGATATTACAGTAGCATTGTTGGTGGAAGTTTGGCAGTAGAATAAACTGAGAGATTGTGGATCTCGCATGTATGAGGACTGTTCTGTAATAGTTTTGAATGTATTGACCATAACCGGGAAGGCCTTACAGCCCGACATGTATGAAGTTTGATGAAATAATGTAAAGTTTCTGTATTCCTTCTCTCCTCTGTGTTTGAGCTTCTGAGTTGTGATTCTGCAAGTAGTTTTGGTGTTTGGGAGTGCCTTTGGCCCCAACTACTATCCCTCTTTGCGTCACAAAGCCTCATCATAGACTTAGATGGGAACTTCTGAGTGATGTCGTCTGCCTGGTTGGGAAGAAACACTCAATCCGCATGCACAGTAAATGTTACCAGACAATGCAAATACAATTATGGCAAAAACATTACAAACTCAAATGTTTGTCTGACAAATATTTATTCAAAATTCCAAATAAACTATGGTCTTTGATTTATCAAACTCATCGCCACTATAATAATCCACAATCTTTTATTGAAGTCTGATAATTTTAAAATATTTATTCCCAGACTTCCAAATATCTCCTGTCCGACTATAGTTTTGAACAAATATATTGAATATATACACCGCTGTCCAGCTTCTAACATGTATGAATTTGAATCATACTAACGGGCTCCACACAAAGATATTCATTGAATAATATAAGTTATGTGCATAAACATTTACATTTACCTCTATTGCTGTAACATTCTTGAATGCGAGTTTCTTCCGGAAATATAATCACACGACAAATATTGAGAATATTATTATAGTCTGAGTTTCCACACAAATTCCCTTATTTTTGAAACAATCCTTAAAGCCTTCCAGAGACATCACCAATCTTCTCAATAGTGCCAGCCATTTTGCAAACACTCCACGGGAAGGAATGGGGTTTCATCCACACCTTCAAACTCCAGAAGGTTTTCGTCTCTAGAAATTGCTTCATATAAAGCTTCCAACAAATTATCAACTTCAAATATCATCAAAACATCATGAATGCATTGCAAACCCCTCCATTTATAACAATTGGGAGTAGCTTCTAGATTTCCTTCATGAAGTCGCTTCTCGAACAAGCTAGAGAATAAAGTGACTTTGTAATATAACTTTATTTCAATCACTTTTTAATTAAATTAATTAAAATAAAGCTATCCTTTTAATTTTTAATTTATTTGGACACCTTTAAAATAATTAACTTAATAGATTTATTTCATTAAAACTTGGGGACATTACAGTCCTCCCTTTCCGAAGATTGCTTGCCCCCAAGCAATCCACATCTGTATGCCGAAACCCAATGCCTGGATTCCATATCAACCTCAGGAACACTATTCCACCAATTTGCCACACTACTTTGATGTAGCAAATCCTTTTAATTTTAACAACGTTCACATATCCTTTTAATTTTTAATTTATTTGGACACCTTTAGAATAATTAACTTAATTTATTTTATTAAAACTTGGGGACATTACAGTCCTCCCTTCCCGGAGATTGCTTGCCCCCAAGCAATCCTTACCTGTATGCCGAAACCCAATGCGTGGATTCCATATCAACCTCAAGAACACTGTTCCAAAAATGTGCTACACTACTTTGATGTAACTGATCTCAACCATACTATTATGCTGCAACACCTTGGACGAAATTTCATCAATCATGAAAATTCCTGGATCCCAGGTCTGAGTATCAGAATATATCCCAAGAGTGGTCAGATAAGCATGCCTGCATAAGTCCACCCAAGGGAGTATCCTCAAATTGTTATTAACTCCCCGAAACATAACTACCCATGGAAATGCTCCACTTGGATCCCACAAGAAAAAGGACCATCCACCCTTCCCAATATCTGTAATATCTTGTTGCTTTAAACTGATTACAGGTGGAATGTCCATCGGCCACAACAATGCCTCTCTAACCCCTATCCCAAAATAGTAACCATATCGGAGAAGCCAATAGGAAGTCTAGCTAGATTTGGCCCCTTCCAAAGTAGGAAACATCTCATACCAACTATTCATCCTACTTTTATGCGTCACATGTAACATCATGTCATCAACAAGTGGGCTGAATGTAAAGGAGTATGCACACTGCACCGTGTAATTACCATGGAATGCATCGATGGACTCCAACGGAGGTACTGAACCAACTGTTGGTCTCCATATTTGACTGTATGTATCTGGAGGCTCACATCGTGAAACATGAAATGTAGAGTTCGCGTCATTAAGTGTAGGTAATATACCGAACCCAGCTAAGGCATACTCATCATGTTCTCTCTTGGTGTTAACAACCTCAGTGATAATGGAACTACTGGTATCATTGGATATTGTATCATCACATTCAGATTCATTAGTCACAATATAGTATGGTTCACCCTGTTCAACTTGTGAAGAGATCATATAGTATGGTTCACCCTGTTCAACTTGTGAAGAGGCATGATCTCTATCAGGAAGTAACAGTAAGATATCTTCTTTAACCCTTCCTAATGCACGCCTGATTGTCTGTAAGTTTGTCATTAAGTTTTTAATATAACTTTATTTTAGTCACTTTTTAATTAAATTAATTAAAATAAAGCTATCCTTTTAATTTTTAATTTTTTTGGACAACTTTAGAATAATTAACTTAATCAATTTATTTTATTAAAAATTGGGGACATTACAGTAGACATGATAAAGAGGTTTGACTTTCCCCCAAATTGGAAGATATAAAGGGGAGAAGGTTTTTGTTGTGACCTTTTCACACCATCACCACATTGCAAATGGGGACCCTCTCTTTTCGCTTGTAGTTGTAGGATTTTGGCAGTAGAAGTGTTTTCTTGGAGCTTAAAGAGTTGAGTGGTTAGGTGATCAAGTCATTAAGGTTGCCAGTATGGATGAGTAATAAGAATTTGAGGTCATCAGGGTCAAAAGGTAAGAAATTATTAGGTCCAAAGGGAAATTTCTTTAGTGACAGGGTGTTTTGGCTAGTCGGTTGAACCCTAAGGTGTGTTGATGCACATTTTACTTATGAATTTGGGACAAAAATGAAAAAATCATGCAAAAGAGCTTCAAAATCCATATGGAAATTGATTTTCCACTCTTAAAATGTGCAAAATCCTTATGAAAATCGATTTTCCACTTAGACAATGCGTAAAGTCCCTGTGAGAATAGAATTTCCACTCCAAAAATGTGCAAAATCCAAATTGGAGGTGAATTTCCCCTTCAAAAATGCATGAAGTTCCTATAGGAATCGGCTTTCCATTCCTGGGTATTAAAACCAAGTCAAAAGGCTAAAAAATCCTTGTCCAAGTCGTTTTTCTGCTATCTCAATAATTAGAAAATTTTGAAAATGGTTGAAGTGGAAAGTCCTTGTGTACAAGGAATTTCTCCTTTCTCCCTGTGTAGGTGGTTTCTCCACTAGTTTGATACTTGAATATTTTTTGTGCCCAAAATGAGGAAAGTCCCCGTCGATAAGAACTCTTCACTTGACCATGTACTTGGGGGATTTTCAATATGTCCCTATGAAGCCAAATTTTCCACTTGAAGAATAGGGAACCCCAGTTGTCCTTGTACCCATAGGATTTCCACTTGTCCTTGAGGAGGTCGTTTTCCCCCTTGGAGACTAATGTTAGTGAATGAGAAAATAAAGTATTGAAATCAGGTTTGTCCTTTTATGGATCGAATTTCCTTTTGGACTTTGGATAAGTAATGGTCAGGTTCTGTCCTTTTATGGTTTGAATTTCCCTTTGGGGACAAACGAGCAAAGTATAGATGAAATTTCAAAGGGAATGCTTAGTCCCTATCCTGGTTGATTTTCCACCAGCTAGGGAAGGTGAGTTTAAAAGGCAAAAAACATGGATGGTAATGTCCCTATGAGAGGCGATTCTTGTCCAAGGCGAGATGAGAAGGGGAAATTCAAGAGAAAAAGTGAAACTTTGTATGGACTGATTATTCCCCATTGAATTCCCACCAAGCTGAGAATAAAACAATGTGATTATATCATGGCACGGTTCGAATTCCCATTGGATGGACTGGGACAATAAATTTGAGGATGGCAAGTGTTGTCCCTTGATCGAATTCCCCATTGAGGCTATGAAATGAAATTAAATAAAAATTCAAAGGGAAATCAAATGAAATCCACTTTGCACAAGTTTCAAGATTTTAAGAGGCAAAAATCATTTATCTCACATTGACTGGGGATGTAATGCAAAGCCAAAACTCCTTTAAAAAGCCTTCAAACAGCAATAATAAAATACAATGCAACGAGCTGACTAAGTCTGAGAATAAAAAAAGGTGGCAAAGGGAAATTGAGCAAACAAGAAGAAGACACCGGCATTAAAGGAAGGTGGGAGTTCGAACCAAGCAGTAGAGTGAAAAGGCTTCGATCTAGGCAAAGGAAATTAAAAAAATAAGGCAAATCACAGGAGCAGCTGATTGGAGTTGATGACCCAGACTTAATCAAATCATGGGCACATTGGAAGGGGAAAGCAAATCGATCAAGGACAAGTAGGCTATCAAGTGTGGAGCTGTAAATTACAAATAAATCTGAATCCTAACTTAGGAAGGGCCACAATTTTTAAGAAAAAATCAGAAGTTGGGAAAAGGACTGAGATAACTTCAAAAGGATACAGAATCAGACCCAGTCACTAAAGGGATAGAATCCATAAGGGTGAGAAGGCAGCCAACACAGAGGTCTCAGATTTATTTCTGAAGACTCCTCCAAAAAGCTACGATTTGCATTAAAAAAATTAGAAAAAATCCCAGCATAATTGTCTTGACTTGGGTCCATTCTAGTTGACAAACAGGATCATTTTCTTGCAAAGAAAACCAATCGATTTGAGAAGAACTTGTCCAGGTAAGTATAGTTCAGATTTTGTCTTCAGAAAATCAGACGTATGTTTTATAGTAAAAGGTTTGTTTTTAAGGTCTGCATTTTAGCTAGGTTACCGGATGCACCCCCCTTGCCCCTGCATCCCGGTCCAGATGCTTTTGGGTCTGGATGTGCGGGGGGATGCATCCGGATGCCCTGTGGATGCGTCCGGATGCGTATCTAGCACATCCGTCTGCATCCACAGGCTTTTGGATGAGCACCTGGACAACATTCGAGCGCATCCGGGATCAACTTTTGAAGGAGATCAGCCTCCTTTGCTTGGTTTATGCAATGTACTGAAGTACCAAGTTAGCAATGTGGTAATAATCATAAATATATTTAGAAGACATCGATACTCAATAAGTAGGCCATATAGGAAAAAATTATGCTGTTATGCATCATGACAATCAGTCATTTAGATGTATACATGGATTTTTTTTGCTGTTAGGCAACATTGTTAGACTGTGTCAATTAAACATAGTTTTCATAGTCAATTTAAAGATGGTAATCCTCATTTAGGCCCACATGCTTCCCACCTATGTACCTAACCACTTTACTTTCTCTGTCTAATTTGTATACATGAGATCAGACCATTAAGCGTTCTGTATAAAAACACTTTTTTTGTGTGGATAATACATTTGGATGTTATACCAATCGTAAGTCCAATGGCTTATGTTAGTTGCTCAATCCTGCACTTGTTTAGTAAATGGATTGCAGGTGTCCATAAGACTAAACCTTGGAAGAGCCAAGCTCTTGGTAGATGGTAGTCTGTGTATATACAAGCAATAAATTGTAGAACTGTCTTTGCATGATGCAAAGTTGAGACAGAAAAGAAAGATGAGATCATGAGCAGGTGAGTAATTTCATGTACATTAATTTTGTATTATGTGTCATCTCCACTTTTCTAAAGATTTTGATAAAGCCAGGCCCCACGTATAAAGGTTTTAGTGTTGGTAAGGCATTGTGATATGTGCCACTGTCATCTCTTTTCCTATATTTTTGATTAATTTTGTATATTTTTTTAATTTTATATTTATATAAATTTATAACATATATATATATATATATATATATATATATATATATATATATATATATATANATAACATATATATATATATATATATATATATATATATATATATATATATATATAGCATAGTTCCATGACTCGGACTCGCCTATGACTCGGCAAGGTCGACTCAACCCATGACTCTCCGATGACTCGGCAACGACTCGACTGAATCAGCAAAATGAAAAAAACAAAGATTTTTTACGATTTAAAGCTTGTTTCATGCACCCATTATTGAATAAAGCTTAAAGACACTATAACATCATCAAATAGAAGCTAATTTGATCACATACATAAACATACATCCATCACATAAGTACAAACATAAATCGTAGCTAAAGGAAAGAGAAAGCATAGATATGCAGAATTATAAATATTGTCAAATGTATATAAAATCCATGAAATCCATGACATCAAATGTTCCCAAACATGTGTAAACAAAAACAAATCTATGGCTTAGTCTCTAGCTGAGCCTCAGCCTCAGAGTAGTTTGTCTACCTCCTACAAATGCGTCTGAGGTAGGTCCTGGATGACTGACAAGCCATAGTCTTTGCCTGTAGGTGCTCTCATTGCAAACCTATGCCTCCCCAATGTGATTTTGTCGACTCCTTGATGCTCTTCTTCCCTGCTGGTTGCAAACCTGTGGCCTCTTGTTTTTCTTCCTCTCTCACTTTTCCTCTCTTCTCATAACAAGTAAATAAGACACCTTTTAGGGCAACAATGAAAAGATATGCAAAAAAAAGAAGGGAACAAGTAAGTGTTTTTTCTGTTTTTAACTTTGTGGATGACTGCTGCCGTGCACGGGTCATAGGCCACGGACCTGGCGAGTCATGGCATGACCCGTTGGCTTGGCGAGTCATGCAGTTCATGACCCATGACCGGACGGGTCATGCTGGTGGGTCATATACACTCGCCAAGGACTACATGGCCCATGACCCGCCTGAACTCGCACGACTCGCTGCGAGTTATGGAACACTAATACACACACACACACACACGTACCCAAATGCATCCAAACCCCCAATTTTTTTTCACGTATCCACGTATCGGGTTCTCGTACCCACATCCCTACCTGGATCCAAACTGGTAACTAAGCATTTTAGAATACCTTCCATACTACATGCTTCTTCGAATCCATGGCTTGATTTTCTAGGTTTAAGTGGTCTGTATCAAGTGTCTTCAGAGTTCGTTGTAAAAACCAGTCCAATTTTAAGGCATAATCTTCATTATTTGATCATAGGGCAAACATTTAGATTACATTTTGCATGGTCTATGGGTTGGTTTTCTCAGATTCCGAGACATGTCTGCAAACCTGATTTTTTTCAGACTTGTCCTCAGATTTTTAAACTCTTGTATTTGGTTCTAGATTTCATTTGCAACCTTCAACGTTTGATTTTCTAAGTTATAGAGATTCAAATCAGTGGTAAAATCAAGGGATTAAGGGTTTGAAGTTAGTTTCCTAATTGAATTTCCAAATACAATGCTAACTTCAAGCTTCTAACAGGATCATGGCTGAGAACAAAGGAGTAGCAGCAAGGAACTGATGAAAAAGCTTATGGAAGGCTACTATCCTGAGTCCCAGATGTCTTCCAAGTGGGAGAAAGTCAGTGACATCAACTTTGAGGACTTGAGCATAAGGAAAATGAGGCATAGAATGTTTGGGACCAAGGATTAATTATCTTCTCCAATGGTAGTTAACATCATGAAAAGTGGCATTTATCATGCAGCTGGGTTCCCACCAGCTATCCAGTGCAATGAGCTTGTGATGGAGTGTGCAAAGCATTACAATCCACAATCCAGGACGATTAATTCTAAAGGAAAAGTGCTTGCATTCCTAGGAGAGGAGGTAGTGAGGGAGACATTTGGGATTCCCTATCATCCAAAGATGCAAACAAGGACAAAGGAGGAGGCACAATGCATGTTCGAAAGGAGACCTAAAACTTGTAAGAACATCATCAACAAGGGTTGGATCAGTGGGCCAACGAGACAACACTCCAAGTTGCCCAAGAGGCTTGTAAGTTCAAACATAAAGATGAATACAGTGATATGATCTTCATGCTAAACGAGGTCATGGGAGCACCTCAAGGTGCAATGTTTGAGAGTCGGGTATTCTATTTCATAGAGGAAGTCTCAGCAAGAACAATAATGATCAATTGGGCTAAGATAATAAGCAACAACTTGGACATCCAGTTAAGGAACTTGGAGAGAACAAGGACATTTTACATGAGTTCTTATATGATTTACGTGTTGGTAGGGGTGATACCAAGTATACCAAGGGAACTACATAATGACATCTTATCCAAGTTCATCAAATTGAATATAAGAAAGAATAAAGACAAAAATCTTCTAGAGGATGAGGTGTTTGATGACTAGACATCTTCCTTTCTTCTCATTGGTTCTCCTACCATGTAATTTTCTCATTGGTCCATAAAGTGGTGCCTCAATATCATTGGTTATGCATTTAATATTTGTAGCAACCCTAATTAGGGTTTTCTTTGAGTGAATTTGGGCCATTGATTTCAAATTAATCTTGGCCGTTCATTGTATTTGGGGCTCCTATATAAACCCCACTCCTCTCATTTGTAAAAGGGGAGACTTTGAGAAATTGTTTCCATAATGCTATCAAAGTAATTGCTAATTCCTTGTTGGTCTTCATGGTGGATTACTTGTGTTGCTTTGGAGTATTGCATGGTTTCTACATTTCCTCACTTAGATTAGGATTTTATTTCATGTTAATTAGAAGTGGTTTTAGTTGAATGGATGATATTTTGGATGCATCTTTGTTGAGCTTGCATAAACCATACCACCAACTACTTGCTAATTGTAAGTTTGCCTTGCGAGGTCGAATGACATATTCATGAACTTTACTTTGATTATTGCTTGCACATTGATATGCATCGATGGATGGTGTTAATAGAATGGTAATAGTTTGAATATTTTACATCTACCTTAGGACATCACACTAGCTTGGTCGATGTCAATGGCTAAATTAAGTCTAGTAGAGTCACAAAAACATTCACAGTTTCTTGCATTCAAGGAGTAGAATGCTTTCTAAACCCTTTTCCTTTGCAGTTTGTTTGGTTTGAAGTATTTGAAGTGGTTGATATTTATTGAGTGAACAACGTAAGTCCCTTTGTGATACCCAACATATCACATCATTACAAATAAGTGAAAGTCCACAATAAGAAGGAACCTTGGGTTTGACTCATTTGATCACACAATCTATATACATTGTTTAGCATATGAGCTTCCTTGTTCAAAAGAGGATTTGATATTTGGTGTTTCATCCTGGAATACTAAGTATTTGATTTTTCTTGTTGTAGCGGCATAAAACCCTTTTCCTTTGCAGTTTGTTTGGTTGGAAGTATTTGAAGTGGTTGATATTTATTGAGTGAACAACGTAAGTCCCTTTGTGATACCCAACATATCACATCATTACAACTGAGTGAAAGTCCACAATAAGAAGGAACCTTGGGGTTGTCTCATTTGATCACATAATCTATATACATTGTTTAGCATATGAGCTTCCTTGTTCAAGAGAGGATTTGATATTTGGTGTTTCATCCTAGAATCCTAAGTATTTGATTCTGCATGTTGTAGTGGCATAAAACTCACATCAACAGTTTCATCCGAGGAGGACATCCAAGGGAGATCAATTTGGGAATAACATATTCTCAAAGGCAACAATGAAAAGTGGTGACTCAATCCTTATGAAAGGTGGTGACCCTTCTACCAATAAAGTATAAAGGAGGATTCATTTCAAGCATTGAAAGGGATACATTGTGCTGTGAATCAAAGGATAAGTAATCAGTACTCAATCAACAATCAATACTCATTAAAGGGTAGATTAGAGTATTAGGCATGAGTAGATCATCCAACAATTAATACATGCAACAGTCCCTTGCGTTAACAAATATAATCATCGGAATCATAAAGAATACATCGTAAGAAATCATCGAATGGAAGAATAAACAAACATTGAATCACAACAAAAACATAAATCCTTCAGCAGATTGAATCTCCAGTACCAAGGACAAAATATAGAAATAAGATCTAAATCTAGGGTGTTTGTATTATTCTATTATTCGTTATGCAGAAACAATGATTAACTTATTTATATGAATTTATAATGCATCTTTGTTTGATGTTAATAAATATTAAAACATGAATTTAATCTTGCAATAGTCTGTCATAAGGGAGTGAGAATTGTTGGCAAGAGACACCGCATAGAAGCTTGGATGTTGTCGTTGATGGCAACTAAACACTAATTCCACGTGCGCATTGCAGTAGGAGGTCAAACCGGAAGTTAGATTAGAATTTGGCTAAGTATGGAAATGAAGACAGAGTGTTCTACCAGTGTACAGTAAAAGGTCTGGTGCTCCTTTCTAGGTTAAAATCTTTTGGCGCGCATCTAAGGGAAGCATTTTGGATGTATATAGATGCTAATTCCAGAATTTGAAGGTACAGTGATACAGGGTGTGAGAGTTAGAAAGATTTGAACGGTATTTTGTGTTTGACAGTTAGAACAACCAACATGGTGGAAAAATCTTTGCGCGAACGAGGTAAATTGTTTTTGGCACTAACTTTTATGTTTTAGTGATTGAGCCAACATGTATGGATTGTGCATGATTGTTTTGGTGGGAAATGAATTTGAATTGAGGATTTGGCGGACTTGGTCAAAACATTTTACATTTCCCTAGAACATTTTTGGAGCCGACATTGGGAATTAGGTGTAATGTCCCCATTTTTCAGCAGGTCATTGAAATGATGGTGCCAGGTCATTATTGCGATCCTCGTGGTCTGGCGAGGGGTTTAGAGGTTCATTGGTGTGAACTTACTATTTATAGTAAGTCAAGGGATAGTTCCGAGATGTAGACCCACTCGTAGACCAACTCGTAGATTAAGTCAATAGCAGGAGACTTGGAGAGTTACCGTGACTACAAAGATTATACAGTGGGCGGATATCCAAGCCCGGGTACAGTTTGGTACAGAGGTAGTCATCATGGTTGTGCAGAGGATCTACACACTCAGTACAGATTTGTTGGGTGTGCTGGGGGAGTTCAGTATATAGGGGATCCGAGTCTCCCATACTTCTTGGTTTTTGATGATCCTGAAGTTGACTTCTTTCGGGATCCGGGCAGAGGCAGATTTAGTACAGGAGTTTGGGTGAGCAGTTGTTTGGGGTCTCTCTACAGAGTTATTCGATTTACATTTTGGGTGATGCTATAGGAACCTACAGTTTATGTCAGTAGCAGGGTATACTTTTTTCTATGGGGTCCAGGTGGAGGTTGGAGTTCAGTGTGTTACCGGATTGCTTGAGGACAAGCAATCTTAGGGAGGGCGGACTGTAATGTCCCTGTTTTTGTCAGCATCTGAGTTTAAGAGATTAGCCTATTATTGTGATCCTCGTAGGCTAATTATTGCAGATAGAGGATCTTCTGAGGCACAAACTTGGCTTGGGAGGGTCTTGTCTTCCCCACAATTC
>MU227547.1:3794338-3851060 GCA_018584345.1 Thuja plicata
CAAGCTTTCATTAGATTTGATCCCCGTCCATTTGCTAATCTTTCCATTCCATAGGAGTAGTAGCAAAGCAGTGAGTAGTTTAGTAGTGAGAGTTTTGATGAGTGAAGTTGGAAGTGATATAAATTAAGGAGATAGATCCATTGAGTATACATTGCAAAGCTAAGTCCCATCATCATCATAGTAAGAATTTGGTATCCTTGAATGAACAACGTAAGCCCGCCTACGTGATTAACCAGCAAATCACATCAATAAAACTGAGTTAGGATCCACAGGTCTAAGGAACCTTGGAGTTTTTCTCATGTCCTTCATGAGTAAATACTTTTCAAGAGAGGGTTGAGTGTTTGATATCCTATATCAAGTGTTCAATTCCTATATGTTATGTAGTGGTACAAAACTGACATCAACAAAACTGTAATTAGACATTGTTAGATGTTATTTTAGCAGTTCAAAATCTTGTGATCATTGTTGTGATCTTGTAAGGCAGGGAGCCTTCTTGTAAAGGGTTGTAGCCCTAATTGTAATTGAGCAGTGAGCTCTAGGCAGTGTGCCTGAATGCAAGTGCCTTCCTAATCATTGTAAAACAATATTCTGCAGGGTATTATCTTGTGGGTGCCATCCCCACCTTGGTTTTTTCCCTAACAGGGTTTCCGCGATAAAAATCCGTGTGTTATGGTGTGAAGTTTATTTTCTTTATGTTCATTCATGTTTCATTTCAGTTTATATGATTTGCTGATGTGGAGTAGATTAGAATCAGTTTAATTGAAGTTCAATTTTGTAGAACACTGATTCACCCCCCCTCTTTGTGTTCCCTCCATCCAACAAAAAGAGTGCAATAAAAAGAGAACTGCTAAGGGCACCCTGTTGTAGTGACAACTAAGGGAGAAGAACTAGGAGGGCACCCTACTGCACTGTGAGAGGGAGAACCGCTAAGGGCACCCTATTGCAAGTGCCTTTCTAACTCCTATGTCGGGGGACTATTGGTGAATCATAGTTAACTCCAACCATAGAAGAATGGAGGAGGACCGCATGGAGGGGGAACCACTGCCTTAGGGTACCCTACTATGCCTCCTTACTCCACATCTTCTATAATTGGAATTCACATACAATTTAAGTACTGCATAATGATGAAGATAAATTCTCTTTATTCTAACCGTTGATATGTTTATGGATAATGTTTGCATTATGATTTAATCTTAACATTGTATATATATATTCGTATGTTGGCATTGTGTTTGTTAGCTCTTTTTCTTGCTGATCTCTTGTATACTTGCGGCTCAGGTATATTCCTCTATAGTCCCAAGCACTGATTCAACAAGGAGAAGAAATAACGTTCAACAAGGTCCTAAAACCTTCTGCACTTTGAGCTCCACAAACTCAGGTGGGTATTACCTATCTCCTGCCTTCAATATTCAATATCTTCACAACAGGCAGGTATGGTGGATGTAATCATAAAACATGTAAATGGTAACAGCTTTTATAAAGATTGATGAGAACCACACATTCTAACATATCAGACCAGTGCCCTATCCAATGGGTATGGAGTCACTCTAAATGAAAAGGCTCTTAACAACAACATACATCAAATGTAAACTTGCAAATGATCTCTGAACTTGACTATGCCTTACATGCTCAATTCACACTTCTTGGAAGCAGATGCAATTATCCAATTCATTACAGTTCTTTACTCACTGAAACTACTTTAAGGATGTTTAATTCTCTCTGAAAGAAACCATAAACCAGTTAGACCCTCTGCCTTATAGAGTGATAGATTGAAATGTCCTTAACAACCAACCCAAATGAATACAAGAAACTGAAATAAAGACATTACAATTCAATAAGATTTCACAAATTACAGGAGGTTACAAACATATTATTGGCACAACATCTAAAACATTTGGAATCAGAGCCAAAATGACCACTGATAGTTGAACGCAAGTTCAACACTAGAAATCCAGCACTCTGGGACGCAGACCAAAACCTCACAACAAAACCCTAAAACTGAAAACCAGGAATATATACATATATACATTAAACTTATGCATGATCAGTGAATTAAGAGAAAAATGGCTTTAGAAACTGCACATGCACAGGCAGGTCTTGCATTTCACCAGTAGGACTTTGTAGAAAATAAGAATCTTTCCCATGTAGATCATGCACAACAAATGGTCCTAACCATAAGGACTCAAACTTGCCATGCTTTCCTTTGTCTTCTAATCTTTGATCAGCAATGGGGGCACCTTTGCTTTGATCTAGAATACTATCTTTGTTTTGAATTGGGGGTTCAGGAGAACCTTCTTTTATAAACAATGAACTAGGCTTTCCCTGATCCTTATCTACTTTCCTATTTCTTAAATTGTAGGCACTCCTAGCCTGACCAATTGCAGCAACAGTGAGAGATCTCATGTCTTCATCACTAGGTCTTCTTAATTGAACATGTTCATCTTTTGCATTAGCAACATTTATAGTATGATGTATAACATCATATGGTTCATTAGTCTCTTCTTCAGCATATGTCATGAACATATTAACTTTAGGTCTCTCCTCCTCTTGATCACTTTGTTCATCCTCATTCTCAGTAGACCCTGCCAAAGCTTGTGCAACTGCACACTCAAGAGGAGAATGTGGCTTATTGCAGGGAACACACCAAGAAGCATTCTCTACATTATGTACATTATTCCTCTTTAATGGGTCAAGAGTACCTTTATTATTTACATTACTTGGTCCCTCTTGTAGAGGTTTACCATCCTTCCAATTTGTTTTATAGGGCATGTCCTGGAATCTATAAGGCTTATCAAACCTCTAATTTTGTTGTCTGTTATTCTGAAAGCCCTTGTCATTCTTGTCCACCTTAGCAGTAAGGTCCTTAATTGCAGTGACCAATTTGTCAACTTTATCAGTTTTATCTTCTTCCTTGGGAAATCTATTAGGTTGACCTTTAGGGTCTTTCCATAACCTACCATCATATCTCTTCCCAACTTTACCTGATGCCCTTCTATTACTTTCTATATTAACTGCCATCTTGTAGGCATCCCTTAGATTCTTATCTCTTACAAGATAAGCAATCTTACCATCCAGTGCATTGCAATATGTAGTAAGACATACATTCTCATCTAACCTCAGCACTTGGAAAAGTCTATGCATGGCCTTTTGAAATCTACTATTGAATTCAGTTACACTTTCATTTTGAAACTTCTTGATATTATTGAACTCATTCAGCATATAATTGGAGTTCACCTGGTCACCATATTGTTTTTTAAAACATTGTGTAAATTCATCCCATGAACTAATACTTCCATTAGCAAGGCCACGATACCAATCTCTGGCATCTTCAATTAAGGATTGTACAAATAGCTTCATGACTATATCTTCATGCTCTATTTCATAGTCATTCATTTTGCCAGAGAAAGCCTTTAGATGCTCCTCACCAGTTATTACATTATTTCCACTAAATTTAGGGATTCTATCCCTTATTTCATTTGGAAAGACATTTGGCTATACTGGAATGCCATCAAAATATAATTGTTTGTCTCCAAATGCATGGGTCTTCTTTGAAAACCACCTCCAAGATTTTGGCCTTTTGTACCAAGACCTTGGCTTTGATTTGCAGTACCCTGAAGTGAACTAGATGCCATGGCATTAGTATTAACATTTGTTGTTTGCACCTTAGGACCTAATCCAATACTACCCTTAGTATTAGCAGTGGTATTAACTGCCTTAAGATTTGTAGTAGACTGTATGAAGGCAATCTTCTTCTTCATTTCTGCAGTAGCAGCATCTAACTTTGCTTTTTCCAACTATTTAGCGATATCATCTTTCATTCTCCTAGCTCTTTCTAGTTCTATGTCAAGTAAAGACATATCTTGAGACGCCTTTACTGTATCTTTGGGCTCATTAATTTGTACACCGGTAACCTATTTACCTTTGTCTAATAAAGGGTTACTTGTACTGACTGAAGAAGGACCTTGTAAGGAAGCGTGAGCCCTTGAAGGCCTTTCATTTTTCCAATCAAAAATTTGTCTGATCACAGGCTCTTGCTCCACTCGATTTTTCTTTAAGTATCTCTCCTCCATACATTCTTTCCTCAAGGCATCCGTATCACCAAAAATTTCTTTATTCAAACCCTTCTAATTATGATCTAAGCCTTGATTCATCAACTTAAGTTGATCCAACCTTCTTTGCAAGTTCTCATTCTCAACCACAACTGCCATGACTTCTTTCTCTTTATCCTTTTCCATTCTTTGCCTTAGAATCATTTGTTCTTGTATTTCTGTTCTCTAGGCATCATTATTTCCAAAAATTACATCAGGATTAGGTAATGTAATATCAGAATTTGGAGAGTCCTCTAGATTTATAAGATCTATCTCCCTTTGATTTATAGCGTGTTCATAAGGATCATCCCGCAGAAAAGGGTTATTCCTTGTGTTTTGGGAAGAAGTATCCAAATTTGAAATATTTTGAAGTTTGAAATCTCTATTATTTTTCTTTTCATTTTCCCCTCTATACTGAGCCTGAGTTACAACCTTTTGTTGAGATATGTCTTCTTGGACAGGAGTATCAAACAGTTGTCAAAGAAGCCCAAACCATCTGATTCAGTACTTGCAGAAGAAGGAGAACTTGCCTCTGGGATAGCACCCAAAGGTTGACCTATACTTGAAGCCTTAGGCTTCCAAGAACTTCCACTACTAGACTCTCTCCTTTTGGACCAATTTCTTTTAGCAGACTTTGGGAGCCCACCCTCCAACTCAACTTCTAGATGTTCCTTTATATAGGCTCTGGTGTTTCTCATATTGTTTATATCTTGAACAAACAAGACCTAAAACAGGTTTATGATTTTAAACAAAAATACTAGCCAACCAAAATCGGAGTCGCCACCCAAACAAACTCGGGATATTTAAAATGTGGGACTTCACCTTTAATTTTTTGCAAATAATAAAGGAAAATTATGAAATGAACTTATCTCTTAGTTCCCCAGCGGATGGGTCAATCTCCACTTTGATTTGATAAAGCCTTCAAGAATCCTTTGTGCTAAGTCCCCAGTAGAGTCGCCATTTCTGTTAGTTCTTTTTCTTGCTGATTCCTTGTATACCTGCGGCTCAGGTATATTCCTCTATAGTCCCAAGCACTGATTCAACAAGGAGAAGAAATAATGTTCAACTAGGTCCTAAAACCTTATCCACTTTGAGCTCCACAAACTCAGGTGGGTATTACCTATCTTTTGCCTTCAATATTCAGTATCTTCACAACAGGCAGGTATGGTGGATGTAATCATAAAACATGTAAATGGTAACAGATTTTATAAAGATTGATGAGAACCACACATTCTAACATATCAGACCAGTGCCCTATCCAATGGGTATGGAGTCACTCTAAATGAAAAGACTCTTAACAACAACATACATCAAATGTAAACCTGCAAATGATCTCTGAACTTGACTATGCCTTACATACTCAATTCACACTTCTTGGAAGTAGATGCAATTATCCAATTCATTACAGTTCTTTACTCACTGAAACTACTTTAAGGATGTTTAATTCTCTTTGAAAGAAACCCTAAACCAGTTAGACCCTCTGCCTTACAGAGTGATGGATTGAAATGTCCTTAACAACCAACCCAAATGAATACAAGAAACTGAAATAAAGACATTACAATTCAATAAGAGTTCACAAATTACAGGAGGTTACAAACATATATTATTGGCAAAACATCTAAAACATTTGGAATCAGAGCCAAAATGACCACTGATAGTCCTAATTCAATATGCAGAGCTTACAAGCCTTCTGTGGCATAAAATTCCCATCCTTTACAAATGACTCAAAAACCCTAATTATACCCAACGGATACCACGAGTTTGGACTGCCTTAGGGCAAAAGGAAACCCTAAAACACAACCACCACAACTTGGGAACCAAACCAACATCAATGCAGAATAGACAGAGAAGCAACAATGGTTAAAATGTCTGCAAATCATATCAAAACCCTAAGTCGCCACCAAGAAACCTTTATAAAGCCCCAGATATCAAAAAATCTCTCTTCGACACCCTACAACCACATAAATGCAACCCGGAAGATCAGATTGATCCATCTACCTCTTTGCAACTTGAAAGAACGCTGCCATGGCCAAAAAACCCTCTGCGCAGGTTTGAATTTTCAAATACTACCCGTTCTAACGGTCACCGTGGCGGAAACCCTATCAACGATCGGGACTGAATCTTTCCATCAAGTTTAAAACACAGCCGTTGATCTTTACTTAATAGAAAACCGCGAGCACAAGACACCTGGCAGTTTCTCATAGCATCTCAGTCCCATCTTTGACTTTTGGACACGTGTCGACGAAGCGTGAACCCATGATGACTATGCTTCATGCATCTCTTGATCAAGGCTTAGCGATCTATTTGTCATTTAATATGCCTTAGGTCCGGCCCCACGATCACAGGATGCCACGTGTAAATCAGTCGCAAAGCCTTGATGACTAACCACCGTGCACCTTCCATTCCAGGCTTTACACCCACCGCTTGATTAAAAAGATTTGACAGTGTCGCTGTACCCTTGCAAACCGTAGGCCCCACTTGCCAGGAAGGACATGTGTCTCAAAGGCGTGAAGCCTTGATGGTTATCCTTCCTGCAACTTCTGTTCAAGGAATAACGCCAATCGTCGATGACAACTGATTTGACAGTGGTGGAAGATCGATGCTAACCTTTTGAAATTGCTGATCACATGATCTCAGAAGGACACGCGGCATCAAGGCGTGATGCCTTAATGAATAATGGACGATCATCTTTGCATTAAGGGAATGCGACAACCGTAGGATCAAAGTGAACCTGCTCGACACTTGCGTTAAATAAATCCCGCGGAGACTTAGGTCTTAGGGAAAATAAAACATAAACCCTGCTAGGAAAAGACTTAGGGAATAAAGTGGCCCTACTCGACGACTTTAAAACACATGGTAAAAAGATACTTAAGTGACCTCGTAAAGTAACTTCATTTTATAACGCATAGGAGACTTAAGGGTTTTACCACCATGGAAGAACAACTAGGGTTTAAGACATAGCCCAAAACTTGCCGAAAGAAGGCAGGAACAGCACCAAGGAGATCCACAATTTACAGTCCTAACAGTGTTCATGTGGTGAATGCAGGATTCAAGTTATGTATCACATAATTAAAGAAACCATTTATTTGGTAAACCCTAACCCTAATCTTTTGCAATTGTGATTTAGGGCAAATCAGGAAGGGGATATTACATACAATTGCTGATTATGATACCTCATGTCTCCTTATGAAAGCTGTATGAAACTGACTGTATGAGTGCAGATAGGTGATTGAACATAAACTATTTTTGGATGATGCAAGATTTCACGATCTCTAGGATGATCTTGCATCAACATTTTTGGCTGGAAATTTAAAAATGTTTAAGGAAAAGTAAATTTGATGGTTAAATATGTTAGTGTGTTAATGCCAACAAAGTAGCACTGTTGGAATAGCATGCATCATTGATATTTAGCTGCATGCATGAAGATCGGCCACTCAATCTTGTCTAAAAGTAATCTCAACCACACTGATTAAATTTTCTGAAGCTATTATCAGAGAGCAAAGATTGATAAACATTTTCCATTTCTTTTTCTGAAGTGGTAGGCATGGTTTCATTCAGAATTTTGTATGTGCCATTTTGCTAAAGTATAATGTCCCCATTTTTGGTCTAGGTTTACAGAGAGGAAGTAAGTTATTTGATTAAATTGTGTTATATGGGGACGCGGTCCCCACCCCATAAATCCCCGTCCCATCCCCGTCCCTAGAGGCATTTTGGGACAAGGGGACATTAGGGCACGTCCCCTAGCCATCTCCCCCAATATGAGAAAATCCGGAAACATCCTCGAATGCATTCCCAAAATTGGGGACAACAGGAAACATGTGGGTGATGTCTAGCTGTCCCCAAAGCAATTGGGGATGTTTCAGATGTCCTTTGACCGTCCTGGGGACAGCTAGGTGTCCCCTACAGAAAAGAATTTTTTTATAATTTAAAAGAAAATAGTTCATAACAACTAAAAAAATGCTGTTAAATATGTCATCACAGCATTATAAAAGTAGTATAACATGACAGCATTTATACAACATCAATAATTTTATAACGACAACATTATAACATCAATTAAATTAATCATGACAACAGTGACAATCACCTGTAGTATTAGAGCAATAAATAGATCATGATTCAAATTCATAGTTTGTGATATAAGCTATTTAACAGTAAACACTTCTAGCAATAGTTTTCCAATTTGGATTCCTGATTTCATTGTTAAAAAAAAGTGGCAAACTTCAAAATTCTTGATATGGTATCAAAGGTGTATTTGTGTGGTATTGTGTGAGAAGTACAAACAAATTATTTCCTTTCAGAATGTAGTTGGCATGCAAGCTTTTGTAGACATCATCCAAGATCATTTTAACATTATCGTGATATATTACTACTGCAATAGTGCTGTTCATTGACTCAGACTCATAGAAATGTCTCTCTCTCTCTCTCTCTCTCTCTCTCTCTCTCTCATATATATATATATACCCGTTCCCTCGTCGTCCCTAAAAATTCTCGGACTGCCATCCCCGAGACACATTCCCTGCCGTACCCATCGCCATCCCCGAAACGCCGTGGAACATGGATTAAAATTTAGTTGTCTAAATTAATGTTTTCAGTCGTCTTGTATTTAAGTAATTATGTTTATTAGTCGAATATTTTATTAAATAAAGTGACTTTACATGAGGCCAAAACAAAATAAAATATTGTAAGTTTGCTTTTATGAGCTAAAAGAATTAATATTTAAAAAGTGTTTTCCATAATTAAATAGAATTGTGACTCTCTCTCACTCATGTGTGTGTGTATTGCCGTGCCCCCATTATCCCCCAAAAATGGTCCTTGGATTGCCGTCTCCAAAATGCATTCCCTGCCGCCTCCTCATCCGTCCCCAAAATGCTGTGGAACATAGATTAAATTAAGTTGTCTACATTAATGTTTTCAGACTACTTGTATTTAAGTAATTATGATTATGTATTTAAGTAATTATGTTTATGAGTTGAATATTTTATTAAATAAAGTGATTTTATGTGAAGCCAAAATAAAATAAAATATTATAAAGTCACTTTTATGAGCTAAAAGAATTAAGATTTAAAAAATGTTTTTCATAATTAAAATTCTGGAAAGTTCCAGGAGGGTTTTATAAGGATTGTGGAGGATTGTGGAAGGGGGTATTGCCAAAGCCTTTTGGAACTGTAATATTATGTACAAAATTTTAGGTTATGGTAAATAAGTTAAATAATAATATAATATATTTTAAATAAATATTGCAAATATTTGTTTTCTTGTAGAATATGAAGAGTCATCTTGGACAGAACTGGATGGCCATACATTATTGATACACATGTAACTTGCATCTCATTTAATAATATAATTTTGGGTTCGCATTCTCAATTTCATTTTGCAGTTCATTTCCTATCTGACAGGCATGACAGTTTCCCAGGTCAATCCAAAACTTCCCCCCATTAAGTTGGCCTTACAAAATGTACAAGAATGATTGTTTTCCTGCTTGTCATGGTGAAATTGAAAACATTAATAGAATACTCTAGATGAGGGTAGCGTGCAATATCAGTATCAAGGACATCCAAAAAGGAATTGCCTTATCATATAACATTGAAGCTACAGTCTCAGGCAGCCTGCTTAATTGATCGCTGAAGAGCTTAGAAAAAAAGATGCTAGACCTCACTGTGAAATGAGAAACCTAGACCTATCCGTACTTAACCTTTGAGAAAAAGAGAGGAGGAGCTAGGAGTGAATAATGAAGCTTTCTGCTAGTTTTATCTTACACCACTTGGAGGAAATGTTTTTCACTGCTGCCATGCTGTAGTGAGATATTGACATACTGCTTTATAAACAAGAATCAATATCCCATACACCAGCCATCAACATGCAAATTTAATGAAAGAAATGAATTATTGTAAACTTTCCTATTGATTAATTTAACTTGCAATCTGTGAATGAGACCAAACACCCTGCACAACTAAGAAGACAAAGGATTTTCTCTAGAGAAACCCATATGGGAGAATACTCCAAAGTGTGAGCAATAACTTCAGTTGCAAGTATAGTCCTGACTCCTAAGCCACTCTCTCGTATATCCAGGCTGAATCTCAGTGAGTTCAGTCCCTAAGACCCCTAACACAGCTCTCTTACAAGTCAAATTAGCATACAATAAAAAATTATTCACTAGGAACTATGAAATCCTATGGATTTCCACACAAATTCCCTTCATGAATTTTTCAATTTTTTTCAATCGATGTTTAGAATGCAGTTGCAATGGCAGATGTAGCTTCACAAACCCAGAAAAAATTATAAAGTAGGAAAAAATGAAGAATCTGGAATGCAATTAGATGTTTACTAATTGCAGAGTGAGACTGCCTCATTCAAGCAGGGGGAGATTTTGAAACTTCCCTAATGGCTTCAAAACCGCTACTTTTCATCAAGGGTACTTTCAAACTGCCATTTTATGGCAGTTTCTGTCCTCCAACTTCCATAAGTCATAACTTTTGCATACAGAATCAAAACAAGGTGACATTTTTTGGAAACTGGGTAAGTTTTTTAATGGAATCCAAATATGCAAGAATATTCTGATTTTGGTGCCACCAAGGGTCTCTTCTCAACATTGCAACACAAGTTTCCTCTGAGCTGTGATCACTCTGCCATGGAGTCCAACCATACTGGATCCATTCAAGGATCACATATAGGTGATATGAAATGTTTTTGTCTTCACGTCAAATTCAAATGATGATGTCTCTAATATATAGATGTTGAATTAAATATCCACTCCTTGATATCTTTTTAACATAAGCTTCGCTCATCAGTCCTGTAACATAAGTTGTGTGTGGTATTTGTTTGCAGGGCATCTTATATGATAGTGACATTGTGTATTATTCCTCCATCTTCCATATTTGGGTAGTTTTGTTACTTAAGCCAGGAATATTTTCAATTATATTTGCACTCTTAACCATTGTTTATGTAAGAAATGTTGCAGAATGAAATTCATATTTTGAACTGCTAAGAAGGAAGCACAATTAATTTTGATCTTCTTATTGGTTATAATCTCTCTTTAAAAATTACTCTCCATACCTTTACATGGTTATCATCTGCTATTGAATAGTTTATTGTTCTTATGTTAATAATTTATTTCTGATGGTTTATGAAATTGTGTTATGTCAACTTTTGTGTAATTTGTCTTTGGTCGTTTGGAAATTGTAAGTCAGTAACTGCACCGCACCATCCCAACCATTTAGTAATTTATATCTTTCTTATCAGAAAGAATCTATCCTAAAAACCCTATCAATGTATCACTGGGCACTCTAATGTTACTCGATATTTTGACTTCAGTTGGTGCTAATGAGATGCAGTGATAAAGAGTGTGTTTGACAAGAGCAATTCAGTTGCTTTTCCATCTTTTTTAATGATATATCTCCATCCTGATGTGAACCAGAGTTCTTCAGGTCCCCCATATGCTCTTTTGCAAGGAACACTTGAAGCTCAAGGGCTAATCTTTGAAGAAATTCCCAAGGAGACATGTCCGGGTATAAAAAGAGGTTCAGTAGCATGGATTGAGGGTGGGCCTGATTTCTTTATCAGCCTTGCAAATCATGATGAGTGGGATGGAAAATATACAGTTTTTGCCTCAGTTCTTCCAGAAGATATGGTCATTGTGGAAGATATTGTTGAACTTCCATCCAAATCAGAAATATGGAGTGGAATTAAAGTAGCTGTGTTAGAAAAGCAAATTAGCTTGAGAATCAAGAGCGCTGCAAATGTTGAGAGCTAATTCTCTTCTTCAGAAGAGCCTTAGTAGCCCATCAGCAGGAACGTGCAAAATTTATATGGCTCGGTTGTTTCAAATCATGGAGTCCTCTTAATTCTTAGGGTACAGTTACTATGCCCGTTGCCCTAGCTTTTGATAGAAACAAACATGAAAATCTGTATGATGAAATGTAGATGCTCTTTGGTTGAGTAGATTTCTTTGAAATCTTCTGAGGGAGTCAAATAGTGATAAAATTAAGCATATCACCTCTATTTATTCATTGTTTTTTTTTTTCATTATTTAAATTTGACATATGTTATTATTTCATAAAATGTGGAATTGTGATGTTTAAAACTCAGAGATGTGATTTGTGTATTGACAATACATGTCCTGTGGTGTATAACAGAATACGCACTGCAATTTCAAATTCTCGCTAGAACCTTGCTGATGCCCATATACATGACTTTGATATTCCTTTCATATTTAACATCATCTTAGTGGCAGGTACTGACTAAGAAGTTCCTCTCTTTGTCAACTGTGTATCCATGGTAAACTGATAATTGTTGTTAGCAACGAAATAATCAAGTTTGGTCCATCATGGATAAAAAATGATTTTTAAAATTTGTTTGACATTTTCCCCCTTTTTTCCGTTACCTTAAATTTTAATTGCCAAAAGTTACCATAATTACCATAGAGAAAATTGCTGTCATACCAAATAATTACAATACTAAATGACAGTTATTTTGGCTTTGCCATAAAGTACTGAATCATTGCATGTCTTTGTCAAATGGGAAGGTGGACCATTTTGCTGTAACCTGGTTTTTAGTTCAATATTGTTTCTTCACTCCTTAAATAAAGTAAAAAAAAATGTCAATTTTACTTCAAAGAAATAAATAACTTAAATTTGATGCATGTCAACGCTTGTTTTATACAGATTAGCAGGGACAGCAGGGCTCCAAGCATCATTTCTTTCTGTTTCTCATTAACTGAAGGCTATTAGGCTTGCTTGAAATGTTCTCGAAGAGCAGCTGAATTGGTCTTTCTCTTTCGTTACTCTTATAATGTACTTTGATGCTTGGTCCTGCTTGACATCCTTGATTTGTCACGGGAGAAATTTAATATTTTTCCTTTCATCCTTGTTAATTTTACCTTTACATGACCTCTTCTGGAGCTTCCCGAGTCTATTTTCTTGTAGTCTGTACTTATCTAAATGTTACTTGTAGTCATATTTCTTCCCTTAATGCTCTTTCCTCGGCAGAAGAATGCATCTTATTATTCTTCCTTTTGTCTTGTTCACTTTTCCCATTTGATGTTTCTTTCTTGTTAATCTTCCTATTGTTTCTCTTCTCTGATGCCCGGTTTCCTTCTTTCATTCATACTTTTGATTTTGCAGGCATTTGTGAGCTGAATGCTAACAGTTGTGATGAATTCAGCTTGTGTGTAGGATACTTCTGTAATCCATACTAGTTTCATGAACATTGAAAGGTTAAACTCTAAGTTGGAGTATGGGTCTGAGTTTGCTGGTATGACAATTAATAATTGGGTATATATATAACAGATAAATTAATAATGCCAATATAGGATTTTAAAAATGCATTTATTAATTAAAATAACTAATATCAAATATTTAAAAATAATATTTGTAATGGTGAAATTTATATACACGCCCACATAGTCTTGTACTAATTTTGAGAGAAGGTTTAATATAATTACATATCCTTAATTTCCATATATACACGTTTCCATACGCTTGTAGATTATCTATATTTGCCCACTTTCCCATATAGACGATATATATTACACCCATCATGGTTAGTGTTTTTTTGTTTTTTTTGAGAATAGTTTGTTCTCTTTGGCTGAGAGCCAAGGACTGAAGGGCATCCATTCCGCCAAATTCGTCCCGGGGCACGATCCCGGCCTCATCCCTTATCAGATGTCTTCACGAGATTTGAACCCTGGTGGGCTCAATGAGAACCATTCAACTTCACCAGTCGACCAATTCACAATTGACTATCATGGTTAGTGTTTCATTCCCTACACTAAGTTCATTGTTCCATCATCTTGGTTCATACATGCATGTGTAGGATTAATCCAGTGTTTGGAAAATTGGCCACTAACCTTCCAAAATTCAAATTAAAAGTTTGTTGACCCTTGGCTATTCCACTAGCCGTTATGAGCTGACTAAACACATATAGGCAACATGTAGACATAGGTATCATTTGTAGTCTAGATATAGTTCAGCTTTGCTCTTTAAGCTAATGATCTATATCCATTTGGTGTTTAATTTCCTAGTCTAGCATTAATTACTGAATATTACACACCCGTTGTTGATTGCTAATTGATATATGTTAATTTGTTCTTAGGTTTATGCTTCATCCGAGTGGCCTAGATTAAGCACAGGGGAAGTATATTTTGATGCAAGAGCATCCACAGGTATAGGACAATACTGCATCGTCCAAACGTAATATTTATTCTTAATTCAATTAAGATTAGGAGGATAAAACTAAATGCAAGCTACTATAGGTCTCTATGTACCTTGTAAAGTGTATTTCTGGCCTCTGCCAAATGGCAATTGCAATTTTAATGAGGGGACACATTTTAGCATTAATTAAAGGCAAAATGAAGAAATTCTCCATCTTGTCATCCACTTGGGAAGTGGAAGAGTCAAAACTTACACATCTTGAAAGAAGAATGGGAAAAGTCACCTCCTTGGGCAACCACTTTGAAAAATTGAATAGGCACCACCTCAGGTGTCCATTTGGGAAGTTCAAGAGACATCTATTGTCTATGTGTTGTTTTTCTTGATGGCCGCATGTTTGTTCATCAAACAAGTGCTTTGAAATTACAAGAGGCACAAGAGTACTATAAATTGGGGGCTTGGGCTAGTTGTTTAATACTCCAGAGTTGAGTCCTTTATGGAGCTTAAGAAGTAAAGCTTGTAGCTCCAACTTGTAGATTGTAAAACCTTAGTGGCTAATATTTTGTAATTGATGAATTTGTAGTTTCATTTTATTGAGAAATAGAAGACGTGTTATTTCTTGCAAAATTCCAAGTTATTCTTTCTGTTATTGCATGTGTGAATGTTGGGTGGAGTACCCCTTTATCAAGTGGTATCGGGTCATGCAATTGGGTGTGTAAGGGGAGTAGCTTGCATCAATGGTACCACAACATGTGTTTGGGTGTGTAAGGGAATGTGTTTTGTGGCACAACAATTTTCAATGTGTGATGGCATAGGTGATTCAAATGCACATTTCAGATCTATTGTAGATGAATGTGTAGATTTCATGTATGAGGATACACTATGAATGAAGTCACTTCCATGGACCCTAAAATATCATGTTGTCAAGTGGTTCTTTTCACATCATCAATGACCCATTCACAATTTTGATGCTTTAACAAAGGTATTCCTAAACCAATTTAAAGTCAGCATGGGTCACAAAGTTACAATTTTCAATATATTAAAATATGGCGAAGGATAAAATGAACATGTTAGTGATTATGTTATACAATTTCAGTCCTTATTGCTCTAAGATGGTCCTTCCCTTACATGATTTTGAATACAAAATATTTTTATTGGAGGACTATTGAAAGCAATCAAGGACATGTATGTAAATAGTGCACATAGTTGCGTGTGTTAGGATTCAAGAATCAATCTTTATTTGGTAAATCTAATTTCTTTTATCTTGTTACTTGTAGGAATATTTCTGAAGAATCCTACAAGTCTTTTGTCTTTTTTTTTTTAAATTCTCACACATGTGAGCATAACTCATTTCATTTATTTCAAATATGTGAAACATTAGATTTGCTCATGAGGATTGTGACACTTTGCACACACATAGGATGATAGATGAAATCCTTAGACTTAGTAGTTATGTTGGTAATTCCACTCTCACCTCTATATATTTGAGGTTGTAGCATATATATATATATATATATATATATATATATATATATATATATATATATATCTGACACACACACACACACACACACACACACACACACGGTATATTCTTTAAGCTTATGTCATCTACATAATATTTGATTTTTTTCTCTTTGCCTTCTCCCCTTGTAGATCGTGTGTCTCCTTCTTGGATCTTGGTGTGCATGCTTTTGGTTTTGGCTTCTCAAATAGTAACATTTACTTTCAAACAATTGCTCATTGATTAGTTCATTTCCGGTTCTCCATATTATTTCTTTTTCCTGCCACCAAGGAAAGTTATATTAATATTTCTTGAGCTTGTTCTGTTGAAGGGTTACTATTTATCTTTTGAGCACTCACCGTTGGAGATACTCTTGAGGAAGAAGAGAAAAGAGCTTTATCTCATTCTATTTTGTTGCAGGATTTTAACTTGTTGCCTTGCTCATTTCAATTTCAGATTTCTAGAATCTCTAGGTTATTAGTTTTGCATTTTTTTGTTTGAAAACTATCATTCCCGTTCACAATTTTTTTCAAAAAAATATTGTTTCATGCATGATTACTAATCAATTTGATTTACTTATTCTCTCTAGTTTCTTTTTTTTTTCTTTTGTTAAAAAATCTTATTACCGTATTTAAATATCTATATCATTATGCTATATTTGATTTTAATTAAAATTCTTAAGAGTTGTTTAAAAGTGAGCGAACATACATACATACATACATACATACAATAGTTTAGTTTTGTTTAACAAAGAATCAATCTTTAATATTGTTGCATTTTTTAACTATGACTTGTGTTAGAATTTGAAAGGATGAATAACCTAGAATAACTAGTGCAAATGAATAGAAACAAAAGTATGAATGTAAATGATACAAGATCAAAACAACAACATAGAGTTAGCCTCCAAGAGAGAATTGCAAATGCTAAAGAAGCATAATAGCATTAGGAGAATTCAAGAGCAAATTCTGCAAAATGCAATTACAATGCAAAAGAATATGGAAAAAGACTAGCTAGGAGTGAATATATATAAGAAATGAGAGAGGGAGGTGACAAATACACCCAATGGGAAGAGACCACCACAATAACCTAAAAAAAGGCAAGTGTAGCCCTCATGAAAGATGTTGACACCTTGCATCCACTCACACTAATTACTCACTTTATTAATCCTAGGCAAGCTTAATTGAAAGTGTAGGAAAAATCTAGGAATAGGAAAACAAATAACCAACTAGTAAATAAAAACCTATGCTAACACCCCATCTTAAGCACAACTTAGGTGACTGAAAAGAGGATGATTCTCATCAAATGAATCCATATTAGGTAGTACCCATGTATGTGAAGTCCCCCCACAAAAGATAAGAAACCCTTGACGCCTTCTCCTTCCCTCCTGCCTCCCGCCAAAGAGAAAAGAGAAGCCCCTCCCAAAAAATAATACAGAGAGAACACCCTCCCAAAAGAGAGTAAAGAGGACTAAGAAATCCCCCCAAAGTAGACACCTCTCGCAACCCTAGAAAAGCTCACAAATGAAGGAATTTGCTGTCAGCGAAAGGTTTGGTGAAGATGTTTGCAATTTGATATGATGTTAGACAATACCTAAGATTAATGACATGCTTATAAATTGACTTCTAAATTTAGTGCATGTGGATCTCAACGTGTTTGGTCCTTTGACGATGGATCAAATTGCGAGAGATTTGTATGGCACTTCAATGTTCACAAAAGATGACAACATGCTTTTGAAAAGCAATGCCAAACTTAGTGAGAATATTATGAAGCCAAATAGCCTCAGTAGCAACATTAGTTGTGCCTCAATACTCAACCTTTGTAGATGAAAGAACAATTGTAGACTACTTTTTGCTCAACCAACAAACTGGACCGTAATCAAGAGAGAAGCGATATCCTGAAGTAGAATTTGCATTTTTGAGAATCACCTGCCTAATCTAAATTTGGGTATCCCACCAAGTCAAAATTCACGTCCGCTACATAGTGAATCCCATAATTGTGAGTACTTTGAATATAGTGAAGAATCCTCTTAGCTGCCTTCAAGTGTAGCTCATGAGGCTCCTGCACGAATCAAAAGACCATGATGTCAGGTCTTATGTGAGCCAAATATATGAGACTACCAACTTGTCGATACAAAGTGCTATCCACCAAAGGTGAAGAACAATTAGCCTCAAGTTTAACCCTAGATAGAAATGGAGTCGGTGCAGACTTACAGTCAGTCATGGGAAATCGAGAGACCTTATCAAGAACATACTTATAATGTGCAAGGAATATCTCTAAAGACAATTGAGTGATCTCAATCCCCAAGAATCAGTACAAAATGCCTATGTGTAACATCGAGACACAATCATGAAAGACAATTTTCATTATCTGAATGGTGGATGAGTGACTCCCCATGATCAACAAGTCATCAACATAGAGAGGCAAAAAAGTGAGAGTATCATCCTATTGCAAAATGTAGGCATTCAGATTAGAATGGCAACAAGTGAACCCAACTGTCAGAAGGAAGGAGTCCATCTTGACATACCAAGCCCAAGGGGCGTGTTTGAGGCCATCAAGAAATTTATGAAGATTGGAAACAAGTGAAGGATCTTGAATGAACCCTTGTGGCTGCTCCATGATTTCTGTAATGCCCTCACTTGTTAAAAAAAATTGAGGTGCATTTTTTTATAGCTTTGGTTATTAGTTCGCTACAATTAGCATTATGAAGTGCCCTCTAATCATATAGCAGTAAAGTGGGCTGAATTTTGTTAGTCCTAAGATCAGATTACTGAGAGGGGATGGGGGGGGGGGGGGGGGTGAATCAATAATATNTGGGTGAATCAATAATATATCTGTTGGCAGTGGGCCAATGTCCCTCACAGGATTCGTGACATGGTTTAACAACCTCCTCTGTCTTCTATAAATCTAGTGGTTGCATTGGGCATTGAAAGGTCAATCTTTTGGTGCAATGACAACCCTAGCTTCTAACAAGTGGTATCAGAGCTTGGTCACAGGTTCGAATCACGCAGGCCACGACGAGTGACACTAGGGGGGTTTTTGGCAGTGGGTCAGCGTCCCTCACAGGATTCGTGACATGGTTTAACAACCTCTAGTGTCTTCTATAAGTCTAGTGGCTGTATTGGGTATTGAAAAGTCGATCTTTGGGTGCAATGACAACCCTAGCTTCTAACAATATCAAATAATCCAACTTTTCAACCTCTTAAACTTAAACCAACATTCACAAGATTGACCTTAATTACAACAAATAAAAATCATAAACATGCAAGTCCATCCACAAATTTGACACACAAATTTATATCGTGGAAACCCAAATAGGGAGAAAAACACGGTGGGAATTAGTACCCACCAAATGATGTACTCTTCTGAAGTACGCCCTGTGAGGAGCTCAACAATGTTAGGAGTTTACAACAACACTGTTAGGTGCTACCCAGATAAGGGATTTTCCTTACGCCTGTTAAAACCTTTACCCTGCTAAGAGTAGCCTTGTTAGAGGACTTTGAACACTTGACAAAGTGTCACCTTGCTAAAGGATTTACAACAAATATATGTTAAGATCTACCCTATTAAGGGATTAAACTTGTTGCAACTGGTAGGGAACAACATAAAGAATGATTTGTAGAATAGCACTACCTCTTCTTGATCAGATCCATTGAAGCACACAATCTCTTCTCAAAACACTTAACTCTTCCTTGGCTTGATCACAACTCACACTTTTCACCGCACTTGTCCAACACATGATCAACACTCTTAACTTTCAACTTTATCCATTATACACTGAACTTTTAAGTCCATCGCCTTAATCAAGCCCTAAATTAGAATTTCAAACATCCCACTAGATCCAACGCACCACAAAACAAAATTAAATGTACAAAACATATTTCCAAGACCACGTTGGCCAATACAACGATTTACATAAAATATTGTGTCAAAGAGTCAAACACAAGATTCCTCTAGAATCTTCTCCATGTGCTAACATCTAACAATGTGATGCCAGATCATCACCTCCAATCATGAAGTCACGTCATGAGATCGTGACTAACTCGACTGATTCCACCACAAACTCAACACCGATCACCGATCAAAGATTTATCAACTGTCACTCAAGAAAATAAACAATGTAACCTGTTAACAACTCTGTCTCTGCTCACTGGTCACCTATCCTTCGTGCACCGGTCACTCAAATTAGTTGCGGTTGTAATTGTAGCATCTGAACACTGTTGACCACCTTATCCTGTGATCGCGCCACAAGATACAACAAAGATTTGACAAAACATTCAAATCATCTATCACCCGTCATTAACTGTACTAGCAGTTGCACTGCTATACTTCAACCAATCACAAATTTCACATAAGATCACTTCACTAGTAGTAGTCATGCATTAGACATCCAGAGACACTCCTAAGTCTCCCATAAAGATAGCAACCACTGAAACTCACTGCAACCCTTCATTCATCATAACTATGCTTGACAACACACTAAGAACACAAGGTCAATAGTTGACATCAATGACAACATAATATTTGATCATCCTGTAATCAAATCTGTATCATGACATCTCCAAAAATCACTTACCATCACAACATTAGATATGCCAATAATATCCCCTTTGACATTGATTACAACACTCTTTTCCTCTCTCCAACATGACACTTTATGCATAAAAATGTTTCCACTTCTATCTTTCACATGTTCTCCAATTACTCCCCCTTTCACTGAACTTCTCCTCCTTTGTCATACACACATTCTCCCTCTTTGACAACAATGGAAAAGGTGTAAAAAACACCCAATATCTGCTCTTCTGTTGCTGACTAACCAAAAAACATTACTACATAGACTGCCCCCCCTAAGGAGTAGCCCCACAACATCAATCCAAACATAAAGATATTCAATGAATACACTTCGATTGATGCAACTACATCTTCTTTTAATTCAACTCAGATAGGAGAATGACCCCTGACCTACCTCTTAGATACTCAAATGTATCCTTAGGCAATGGTTTAGTGAAAATATCAGCAACTTGCTCCTTAGTTGACACATACTCCAACTTCACTTCCTTTTCATGTACCCATTCTCTAAGAAAATGATATTTGATAGCTATATGTTTAGTCTTAGAGTGCATAACCGAGATCTTTGAAATGTTAATGGCACTTGTATTGTCATAATAGATAACCACCGGTTTAGTTACCTTCACCTGAATTCCTTCCAGGATCTGCTTGATCCATACTTCCTGTGTACAATTAATTACAACAACATACTTAGCTTCAGCTGTTGATTGAGATATACAGTTCTACTTCTTGCTTTTCCAAGATACAAGCCTATCTCCGAGAAAGAATGCACCTCCACTTGAGCTCTTTCGATCATCCACATTACTTGCCCAATCAATATCAGTAAACACATTCAAAGAAAAATCTCCTTTATGTCCATACCAAAGACCATAATATTCAGTCCCCTTAAGATATTTGAAGATTCTCTTTACTGTAACCAAATGAGATTCCTTAGGATTAGAAGAAAATCTTGCCACTAATCCAACTACCTGTGCTATATCTGGTCTGCTATGCACTACTTACTGTAGCTTGCCAATCATGGACATGTAAAGTGTCTCATCCATCTCTTTAGAATCATCTTCCTTTGACAATTTGCAACCAGTTACCATAGGGGTACCAACCGGTTTTGAGTCTTCTAACCCAAAAGTCTTCAGAATTTCCCTTACATATTTGGACTGGCTTATGTAGATACCATCTTTCATCTCTTGAACCTACAATCCAATGAAGAATTTAATCTCACTGATCATAGACATCTCGAATTATTTCATCTCATTTTCAAATGATCTTCTCATCTCTTCACTGCCACAAAAAAATGATATCATCTACACATATCTCCGCAATCAGCAACCTACCATCTTTCTCAATCTTCAAATACACATTACTCTTATCACTTTTCCCGAGGAAACCAATCTGAATCAGATATGAGTGCAATCACTCTTACCATGCCCTAGGTGCTTGTTTCAACCCATACAAAGATTTATGTAATTTACACACCATGTTCTTGCCTTCTAAATTAGAAAATCCTCCAGGTTGTTCAATGTATACCTCTTCTTCCAAAACACCATTAAGAAAATTTGACTTAAGATCCATTTGATATACCTTTAATCCTTTATAAGAAGCATATGCAAACAATATCCTTACACCTTCAAGTTTGGCTACAGGTGCAAATGTTTCACTATAGTCTAGGCCTTCCTCTCGCGCATATCCTTTGCACACCAATCTTTCCTTGTTCCTTACCACTTCACCTGTCTCATTCATCTTTTTTTTGAAAATCCACTTAGTATCCATCACATTCTTGTCCACCAGTCTGGGCACTAGTATCCAGGTGTTTTTCTTCTCAATCTTCTCCAATTCTTCTTCCATAGCTTTCACCCAATCTTCATGCTTCAATGCATCTTTCACTATTTTAGGCTCAAATTCAGATAGAAAACAAGTACCTTCTCTCACCTTTCTTCTTGTTAACACACCTGCATTTTTGTCACCAATAATTTGATCAGGGGAATGAGCTTTACATACTTTGGCAATACTGGTTCAGATCTAGGAGTTTCTTCAACCCCTTTTATTGATTCTCGTTCATTAACCCGTCTCTCCATTGGTTCCGATGTAGTGTTCTACTCCACCGGATGTACATATTCAAACCCATGATAGTCTTTGGGTTCCTTCTTGCATGATTCATCTTTTTTCTTAGAAAATTCATCTATTCTTACACTAGCACTTTCCTTTATCTTATTTGTTCTCTTGTTCAAGAACTTGTAGGCTTTTCTTTGAGGAATATCCTAAGAATATCCCTTGATCACTTCTTGGGTCAAACTTACCTGTATTTTCCTCTCTCTTTATATAACATCTGCTCTCAATTTTTTTGAAATAACTTACACATGGTGATCGACCATTCCACATCTCACAGGGAGTTTTGTTTGTACCTTTCTTCAACTGAACTCTGTTCAATGTGTAAACCGCAGTGCTCATCGCTTCTCTCCAAAATATCTGTGTAACACCCTTTTGAATCATTAATGTCCTAGCACAATCAATGATAGACGTGTTTATTCTTTCAACAATACCATTCCACTGAGGTGTTCTCGAAGCTAACATCTGTCTTTGAATTCCCCGTTCTTCACAATATGTAGTAAATTCATGTGAAGTAAACTCAAATCCTCTGTCAGATCTAAGACATTTCAGGGTCTTACCGATCTCCTTCTCCACTCTGGCTTTAGAGATCTTAAACATGTGAAAAGCTTCATATTTGTCCCTTAAAAATATAACCCACATCATTCTATAATAATCATCATCAAGCAACATGAAATATCTACCACCATAGTAATGCCGAGTTCTCATTGGACCACACAGATCGGTATGAACCATATCTAAAATACTTTCAGAAGAATAATTTTTACTAATGAAACTAGAACTAGTTAACTTACCAAGATGACATTCTTTACACATTACATTGCCTGGTTTCACTAGGTCGGGAAAACCTCTCACTATCTTCATCTTATTAACTTCGATCAAGTTATCAAAATTTACATGAAAAAACCTCTTACGCCATAACCAACAATCTTCTACCTTAGCAATCAGACAACTCTTAATAATAGAATTCAAATGGAACAAGTTACCTTTATTTTTTTCACTGGTAGCAATCAATTCTCCTAATTTCCCAATAATCTTGCATATACCTCCATTGAACTCCAATCTATATCCTTTTTTATTCAACTGAGAAACACTTAAAAAGTTGTATCTCAGACCATCAACCCAGTAAACATCATCACAATTTTATTTATCATTCAAAGCAATAGAACCTTTACCTTTTACTAAACATGGATCATCACATTCTTCCATCTTGATGAATTTTCTTCTATCACTGGTTATATGGTGAGTGCACCAACTACCAATAATCTAGTTACCACTGTGATTCATGTTAGAAACCAAATCTTTCTCACCTTTTTCTGAGGGTTCTTCCTTTACTGCAACAAACACAATTTTTTCTTCATCTCTTCCATTAGATTCCTCGTCGGTAACACCTTCCTCGGCTAAGTAGCATACTTTCTTATTCTTATCCTTAAATCTTTTTGGCTTCTCCTTCCTATCATTGTCAGGGGATCTAGAAGCAATATGTCCAATTTTATTACATGCAAAGAACTTCAAAGACAACTTACCCTTATATTTTCCTTTCCCTCTAGGCAGCCTTTTGGCAGATAAAACTTCCAATTCCTCATGTTCTCTTTCTTCAGACAAGATAGATTCGTAATCATTAGAGTAGCATGTTGAAGAACTATTAGATATCTCCTTTCCTTTCCTAGTTGGTGCAAGAGTCAATGATGACTTGAAAGCATCTTCAACTTTTGACATACTATTATCATAATTGCTTAACTCAAATGCAGTTAATTTCCCTATTAATGCATCTAGAGTAACAATAAAAGTTCCTAGAGATCTGAGCTCTTGTATAGATGAAACCCTAATAATATACCAAGGCAATAAAGTTATCAACATTTTTCTTACCACATCCTCCTTAGGAATATTACCACCAGCACCTCGGATAGAAACAACAACTTCTTTGATTCTCTAACTGTATTGTTCAATGTTCTCATTTTCTTGCATCCTCATGTCATCATAATTTCCTCTCAAACTGTCAAGCTTTGCCTTCTACCCATGTGGATCTCCACCATAGACGGTCTTCAACTTCTCCCACATCTCATTAGCAGTATCCAAGTCTTTGATATCAATAAAATCTGCATCTAAAAGAGTACTAGCAATAGCTTCCATAGTCGTAGTATGTTCTTGTCTTACCTTCAATTGATCCGCAGTTAGGGTTCCTGAAGGGACAATATACCTCTTCTCTACATGATCCCAATACTGATCACCCATACCTTTAAGATAGAGCTTCATCTGAACACACCAAATTGAGTACTTCTCTCTTGTGAATTTAGGACCTTCCTTTCTCATCATCTTTAGATATTTACCTCAAGCTGTTAAGATTCACCAAAATAGAGGACCAAAGCGCTCTGATAAAAATTGTTAGTCCTAAGATCATATTACTGAGAGGGGTGGGGGGGGGGGGGGGTGAATCATAAACATGCAAGTCCATCCAACAAAGTTGACACATAGATTTATCTCGTGGAAACCAAATAGGGAGAAAACCATGGTGGGAATTAGTACCCATCAAATGATGTACTCTTCTAAAGTACACTTGTGAGGAGCTTAACCTTGTTAGGAGTTTACAACATCACTGTTAGGTGCTACCGGGTTAAGGGATTTGCCTTAGGCCTGTTAGGACCTTTACCCTATTAAGAGTAGCTTTGTTAGGGGATTTTGAACACTTGACAAAGCACCACCTTACTAGAGGATTTACAACAAAGATATGTTAAGATCTACCATGTTAGGGGATTTAACTCGCTGCGATTGTTAGGGAACAAAATAAAGAATGATTGGTAGAATAGAACTACCTGTTCTTGATCAAATCCACTGAAGCACACAATCTCTTCTTAACACACTTAACACTTCCCTGGCTTGATCACAACTCACACTTTTCACCGCACTTGTCCAACACACGACCAACACTCTTAACTTTCAAATTCATCCATTATATACTAAAATTTTAAGTCCACTGCCTTAATCAATCCCTAAATTAGAATTTCAAACATCCTGCTTAGATCCAATGCGCCACAAAACAAAATTAAATGTACAAAACATATTTCCAAGACCGTGTCAGCCAATATAATGATTTACATAAAATATTGTGTCAAGGAGTCAAACACGTTTTGACCAAACATAAGCTTCCTCTAGAATCTTCTCCACACGCTAGCATCGAACAATATGATTCGAAATCATCACCTCCAATCATGAAGACACATCACCAGATCATGACTAACTCGACTGATTCACCACAACCTCAACACCGATCACTGATCAAAGATTTATCAACTATCGCTCAAGAATAAAAACACTGTAACTTGTTAACAACTTTGTCTCTTCTCACCGGTCACCTATCCTTCACATCAGTCACTCAAATTAGTTGCGGTCACAACTATAGCATCTGAACACTGTTGACCACCATATTCTGTGACCGCGCCACAAGATACAACAAAGATTTGACAAGACATTCAAATCATCTATCACCTGTCATTAACTATTCTAGAAGTTGCACTATTATACTTCAACTGATCACAACTTTCACGTAAGATCACTTCATCAGTAGCGGTCATGTATTAGACATCCAGAGACACTCCTAAGTCTCCCATAAAGATAGCAACCACTAAAACTCACTGTAACCCTTCATTCATCACAACTATGCTTGGCAACACACTAAGAACAAAAGGTCCATAGTTGACGTCAATGACAACATAATATCTGGTCATCTTGTAATCAAAGCTGCATCATGACATCTCCAAAACTCACTCACTATCATTGCATCCAATATGCTAATAAATTCCTCAAAACATAAGAAGGTAATTATTTTGAGTGGGTTGGTGTGAGTACATCATTCTAGAAGATAACAACTCCATGGTGTAGATAGGTGTATAGGGTAGTGTGCAAGGTTAGTAAACAAATATAATGGGATTACTAAATGCGATAATCAAGAATCACTTTTTCACAAGTAATAGGGTGTTTCGCTAAAAGGGTTGCGAGAGCTCCTAAGATAGATGATATTTCCTCGACATCATTTTCAAAGATGGCTCTTAAGGGTCACAATTATTTACATACATATAAATATATCTAGATAGTATTTAAGGACTTATAAATAATAATTATAAATGCTCATGATATATATATATATATATATATATATATATATATATATATATATATATANAATATATATATATATATATATATATATATATATATATATATATATATATATATATATATATATTGTAATAATAAGTATATATATCTTTGAAAATTAAAACTAAGGTCCTTGGAGGGCTCATGTCATTAAGTGTAATGTTAATATTAGCTTTAATAAAAGTCCACCCTTATTTTAACTATTAATATCATCGTGTCGATACCAGTTGATTAATAACGAATATTCCTATCTAATATTAATAACTATAATCCACAATTACGATGGTGGGGTTTACGTTAAAGTGGATTTAGTTGGGGTTTATGCAGTACCAATATTTGCCCAGGCATCAAAATTATTATTTTTAATCACCATAGTCTCATTCAAATGGATATTAATGCTCTTAATATAATGACATTCATCATTAGTATTACTATTTGTGCAAATTGACCTCCTTGACTTTGCTCCTTTGATTCTTTGAATCTTTCAAAGAGATGTGATGGCATGCAGAGACGCGGGTGAAAGTCAACCGGATGTATTTGTTTCATTTATCTATTTACTCATTCAGTTCCCACTGTTTTTGGTCACTAGTGATAAAAAAGAAGCGGGGGTGTGTTCTAGCATTCCCATTGGTCTTGGTTCAAAAGGGGTCTTGCTATTGTATTCATGTAGGCTAATAGATCACAAAGGAGGTGTTGTTTCCTAAATTCTACTTTGGGTACCTAGCTATGAAGAGAAGCCAACAAATCTGTTTCCTTGTGGTGCTACAAAGAAAGAAAGGAAAAGGAAAAAAAAAGTTAAACAAATAAGAGGGACATGACCTGTTGATAATTTATGTACTTCTTATGCTTCAACATGACTAAATCAAATTAGTTGATCTTGGTGTTTGGGTTTTGGCAAATATGAGCAATGAAAAAGATTAAGATAATGTAGAAATAAGAGAAGAAAAAAATACAATAACGCAAAGATTTAATGTGGTTCACCCAATATGAGCTACATCCACTAGAGAAATAATCATCCACTTATTTTATTATCTAACAAAGAGAAACTTTTAATCTAATAATTTCACATCACACAACCACTTATTTATCAATCTTTTTGAGACAGTTTACAAGGTCAATTTACAAAAAAATCCTAACCCTATTATTTTTTCCTCGGGGGCTATCGCCCTTGAACTCCCACTCGTGGCCTAGCCTAGCCTCGAACCCCAACGAGGATACATGAAAAGTGTGCAATATTTGTAGGATTAGTCACCACATACCAACAATCTCCCACTTGGAGACTAATCGTGTAGCAACATTTCTGCTCCTGTAGCTCCCATTGGATTGACACACCTAGACTTGATTGGTTCTCATTTACACTATGATCAAGCTTGAAGGCCAATAGAAACTAAGAAGGACGTCAATTTCTCTCGAGTTACTACCTTGGTCAATATTTGCAAGATTCATTCTAGTTTGTATCTTCTCCAGCTTCAACTATCCATCCTCTAAAATTGAGCGTATGAAATGGTACCAAAATTGTATGTGTTTGGTCTTTAGAGTGAATGATTGAGTTCTTTGCAAGATGAATCACACTCTGACTGTCACTGTACAACTTGTTATTCTCTTTGTGTCTTGACCAATTCATCCATAAAAATTTGTAACAAAATCATCTTCTTACTAGCCTCTGTAGCAACAACATAGTCTACTTTTGTTGTTGAAAATGTTACCTTTTGTAATATGGAAATCTAGCTAACCGTTGTGCCACCTACAATGAAAACATACCCTACAGTGATCCTCCTATTATCAATACCTCTTGCTAAATCTAAATCAACACAGTCTTGTAAAGTGGAACAAGAGCCTCCAAAACATAAGGATTGAGTTGTACCTCTCAAATACCCAAGAATCCACTTTACTACATTCCAATGTTTTTTTTCCAGGATTGTCCATATACCCGCTCACAACTCCCACTACATGTGCAATATTTGGCCTTGTACACACCATGAAATACATCAAGCTGCCAACTGCTAAAGATTATGAAACCTTATACATGTACTCCATCTCCTCTTGTGTCTTGGGGCTCATTTCCTTGGACACTTTAAAATGACTAGGTAAAGGTGTACTAACTGGTTTTGCATCTTGCATCTAAATGTTTTCAACACCTTCTCTATGTAATCACTTTGAGACAAAGTTAATGTGCGATTTTTCCTCTCCAGTTATCCTCATACCAAGGATTTGTTTTGCTGCACCCAAATCCTTCATAGAAAATGAATGTGCTAATTTATGTTTAAGGTCATTTATATACTATATATTAGACCCGAAAACAAGCATATCATCAACATATAATAACAAGATAATATAGCTACCATTATCTAATCTCTTAAAATAAACACAATGATTAGAATGACATTTGTTGTAACTTTGTTTAACCATAAACCTATCAAATTTCAAATACCATTTCCGGGGTGCTTATTTCAGCCCATACAAGCTCTTCTTCAACCTACACACTAATTCCTCTTTACCTTTGACCTCATATCCTTGTAGTTGCTACATATAAATCTCTTCATTTAAATTTACATGGAGAAAAGTTGTCTTGACATCTAATTGTTCCAAATGCAAGTCTTCTGTAGCTACAAGACTTAGAATAATTCGTATTGAAGTCATTTTAACAACATAAGAAAATATTTCATCAAAACCAATAAATTTTTTCTATGGAAAACCTTTTACCACAAGTCTAGCCTTATATCTCTTCTTGCCTCCATGTTCTTCCTTTAACTTGTAAATCCATTTGTCAGGAAATGGTCTTTTACCTTTAGCAAATTCAACTAACTCCCAAGTTTTATTTTGTATCAAGGAATCCATCTCCTCTTTCATTCCTTTCTCCCACTTCTTTTTAGTTTCAATGTGCATTGCTTTTGCATAACTTTCTGGTTCACTTGAATCAATCAGTTTTAAATTATATAATAAAGGAGAATATCGTCCTGGAAGTCTACTTATCTTGGAAGATCTTCTTAATTACTGGAGTTTGAGGAACCTGTTGTGGTTTTGAAACTTATTGTGGTTCTAGTTGTTCAATATTTTTTAGCACTGTTGGTACTACATTTACTGGGATTTCATCAAGCACAGTGTGTTCTATATGTTTCTTTTCTTTCTTCTTTCCATGTATCTGATCCTCATGACTTTTTCATTAAATATGTCATCTCTACTCTAATTCTTTTGTGATTCTCATAATCCCATAAATTATAACCAAAATAATTAACTCCATATCCAATGAAAGTACACTCCTTTGATTTTTCCTCAAGCTTTGATCGGTTTTCTATATCAGTATGGACAAATGCTTCACAACCAAAAGTTTTTATATATGAGCAACTTACCTTATTTCATGTCCATGCCTCCTCTGGAATACTGCCATGTAAGGAACTTGAAGGCCCCATGTTTATTAAGTAAACAATAATATCTACAATATCTGCCCAGAATTGTAAGGGAAATCCTCGACGCACATTGCATGATTATTCTATTCATCCTTTCAGACACACCATTTTCTTGTGGTGTTCTGGGAGTTGTCTTTTGTTTATGAATCCCATGGTATGAACAATAACAGTCAAACTCTCTACTGCAGTATTCACCTCCATTATTTGATATGATAGACTTCAACTTGTTTATTGTATAATTCTCAACCAAAGCTTCCCATTTCTTAAAGATTTCAAATATATTAAATTTTTTGGGAATGAAATAAACCCAAATTTTCCTAGTTGCATCATTAATAAAAGTAACATAATAATAAGAGCCAACAAGAGATCATACCTAAGTTGGTCCCATACATTTAAATGGACAAGTTCTAACTTTTCACTCTTATTTTCCTACCCAACTCTAAGAAATATGACTCTCTTTTATTTTCTATAAGCACAATTTTCATAAAAATCCAAATCAACTTGTTTCAAACCTGATAATAAATTCTTGGAATGGAGAATCTTTATCCCCTTCTCACTCATGTGCCCAATTCAATTGTGCCATAGATTTGTATCCCTTCCTATGGAATCCAAGGACATAAATACAATGTACCTACCTTTTCCCCTTTTGCTATTATCAATGAGCATTTAGTAACCTTCCATGAATTGTTTGTGAATATGACTATGCAACCTTCACTTCCCAGTTGTCCTTTTGATATTAAATTTATTCTCAAATCAGGAACATGTATCACCTCTTTCAACAACCATTGATTTCTATTTGGTAATTTTATTTGTGTGATTCCCTTTCCAACAATTTTGCATGGTTCATCATCACCTAAATAAACCTGTCCGAAATCACCTTTAATATAGTCTAGAAAACATTTTCTATGAGGTGTAGCATGAAAATAAGCCCCTAAGTCTAATACCCAAGAATCAATAATATTATCCAAAGAAATAATCAAAGCATCTTGTAACACACCACCTACTACATTTTCTTCCTTATTTTTTCCTTGTTGTCCATCACCTTGTTTTCCCTTTTGAGGCCAACAATATTTCTTTAGATGCCCTTTATTTCCACAATGATAGCACTCCAGATTTACCCTAGATTTGGATCTACTCTTTCTGGATTTCCCATAATTACTTGGGCTCTTTCCTCTTTCTCTCTGTTGTTCCTTGTTCTCAACAGTAAAAACATTACTTGATGTCTCATTTGTACTTTTTGGCCGCATTTCCTCGATAAGGATACCACCAATAACATCATCAAACTTTAAAGTGTTTGAACCATAGACAAAGTTACTTACAATCATGACCGAGACATTCCATCTTTGAAGCAATGAACATAAAATCAAGAGATCCCTAACCTCTTCATCAAAATTTACTTTTACAAAACTTAGTTGACGAGTAACTGTGTTAAACTCATTCAAATAATCACTAACAAACCCACCTTGTACCATTTCATATTAAATAAACGTTTCATAAGAAATACCTTATTTGAGGTTGAGGGTTTTTCATACAGTTTGTCTAATGCCTTCATTAGACCCTCTGTTTTTGTTTCTTATGCTATATTGAAAACCGCCGAGCGTGTCAGGCACAACCATATTGTTCCTAGTGCCTTTCATATCAAGAACTTCCCATTGTTTATCTATCATAGTGAATGAATTCTTTGCTTTTCCACCCAACGATAAGTAGAGATCATTCTGACATAGATAATCTTCCATTTGCATCTTCTATAATTGATAGTTTTGGCCGTTGAACTTATTAACCTTAAGCCTTCCTTCCTTTGCCATTGCTCCCACTCAAATATGAGATTTCTTACCAAATCATTGAAATATACATTGATCTGATACCAATTATTAGGGTTTTGGCATGTATGAGAAATAAAAAATATTAAGATAACACAAAAATAAGAGAAGACATAAATACAATAACGTAGATTTTTAATGTGGTTCACCCAATATGGGCTACATCCACTAGAGAAACAATCATCCACTTATTTTATTATCTAGCGAAGAGAAAATTACACTCTGATGATTTCACATCACAGTCAAATATTTATCAAGCCTTTTGAAGGAGTTTACAAGGTCGGTTAACAAAATACAACCTAACTCTAAAAAGTATTTCTTCGGGGGTTACCGCATTTGAACCTTGACAAGGATACATGATGAGTGTACAATATTTGCATGATTAGTCGCCACATACCAGCACTTGGTGCATCTTAATATATTCTAGTTCTTCATTCATTTCTCTAGGATCTATATACATACAGTTCTCATCAATTGTAGAAAGAGATACCAATCTCTTACCTTATTGTCCATGATCTCTCTCTCTGTCTCTCTCTCTCTCTCTTTCTCACTCTCTCTCACACACACACACAAAATGCTATACAAATAGAAAATATGGTCATCCTTAGTGTGGAATATTATACAAAAAGGATTATGTCTCTCATGTTGCGGGGAAAGATGGTTAAGTTAATCTGAGTGTTTTCCTTGTCTATAAGCTATCCACAATTTCAAGAGAGGATTTAAGAGAAAATAGAGCAATTATCTTTGCAGGGTTAATTTGTTTATGACTGTTTTGTGTTTTTTCATTGGCAGTACTGGTGAACGTGTAAATCTATGATATGATTAGTATTACTAGTATGGACTAGTTATTTTAAAATTCATGTTTTTTTTAAAAATTGTGTAAAGAAGGAAGGACTAATCTAAGTAACCCCACATGATAATGTCAACTGATAGGAAAGGAAAAAAGAAATAACAGATATAACAAAAAGAGAATATAGTAAATCTTATCAATATGTATAAGAGTAAAGGTGGAATAAATAGCAAGAGGATTATAAGAAATAAATATGAAAAATATGACAGAAAATTTTATGCTCCTATTGTCCAAAGATGTACATGATGATATTCTTTTAATTTTTTTTTTTAATAATAGTAAATAATGGTAATAGGGGAAATAAACCATGCTCTTGCTGCAAATTTGGGTCATGCTCCTACTGCAAATCTGAGTGATACTCCCATTGTATACCATGTGGATACCACTCTTTCTCTTACGGGTGCGGTCCCCTCTGGTCATGTGGACCATTCTTCACCTTCTTTTCTTGATCTTCTACAAGCTTCAACTCACAATGTATAGCTTCTTCGACACTTCAACCATTGTGTTGACAGAATTACAAATGGTGCTTCAAAAGTGGCTCCCCCTTGTAGTGGGAATCCTAATGACAACATCGCCTGGAAAATTGTATGATGATGCAAGAAAAATAGTTCTTCAAACTCACACTCCACATGCAGTGAGTGAGTGACTCTCCCACTCTTGAGGAGGGTTACTAGCCTTTGTGCTAGTGTACTGTTTATTTTATTTTTGAGAACACCTATTCTTTTTGTGTACTGTTAATAAACCGTTGAGAGTCTGTAAAAGCCAACACCCCTATTTTAGTGTTGTTCTATTTGATGCCTTCGAGCTATGATTGTATAAGGGTCCGCCCCCTTTTTAGACTACAGATTGTAATAAAAAATTTGAGCAGTAAAAAGGGTGCTGAATAAAACAAGCACAAACTCTAGAATGGGCATGTTTGTAAGCCCAATAGGAAAAACTAAATAAATGAATGATCATGCTGGGTTCAAATGAAGGAGTCAAATATAGTACACTATCAACACCCAACAAAGATAGTCAGATATAACGAGTGAGAAACTATGCATACATGAGAGTAAAGAGAAAAATGCAATGACACTCATTTACAAGAGCTAGACAAACCCACATGTCAATGTAGTAAGGGCCTTGCTTATATCGAAAGCCATCTTTGTGGACATAGTGATAATATATCTATCTATGGAGTCCACTTCAATTTGGAGCGCTAACCCCCACACATCTACCCTTATGTAGCGACCAATAGGTGGTCCAAGAAAACTAGTACAAAAAAGTTTAGGGGTGACTTTCCACTGTGTCTTTCTCCCCTATTTCTCTTCTTTCCATCCCTTCTCCATGAAAACCGTCCTCCCTCTCATTACATTTAATCTTCTCCATCTCATCATCAAAGTGACGATTTTGGTTTCTTATGCTTTGCAATTTAAATCATTAACACCAACATATTTTTCCAACCTAACGCTTGTGGGAGCTTGCGTGGAACATACCTTGATCCACTTAACAAAAATAGAGGAAATACATCTTAGTGTGTTTAAAATGGAAGTGAAGTGATATTAAAAAAATAAAAGGTTAAGAATACTATAGCATTTTGACATGGATTAATTATCTCATGATGACTACGTCACATAATAGTTACTAATGAGTGCTTATGTAGAGTAGCCAATGGATTCTCTCAAAGAAAATGTATTGAATGTGTTGACATAGCCCTTTCTTGTTGGCTGTGTCTATGCAACCACATATTTGCATCTTAGTAAACAAAATATGTTAACACCATGTATGTTAGCTTATTGTGTTTGTTTGCAAATTATTAACACATGTTAACACAATAGACTAACATACATGTTATTAACATATTTTGTTAACAACATATTTTGTTTACTAAGGTACAAATATGTGGTTGCAAAGACATAACCTTTCTTGTCCTGGTAGCTGCAAACTTCCCCAGATATCTACCGTAACATTGGGGGGAATATGATAGGTCAGACTAGGCCGACGAGTAGGACATGTGGCTAAACAACAAACTAAATTGTATGTATTACGAAGACAATGATGAAAAAATCTAAGTGTACCCTTCGTAAGGGATGTATTTTATTTTTATGTTTAGACAATTCTAATGAGTAGGTCTCGAGATGATGTTGCCCTTCCCTTTTCTAAGCACAATGCCACACAATGGGCAATGAAACACCTATGAGAAGCATATGCAAGGCCATGAAATAGTTTGCATGCCTTTTGAAATGGACGTGACATACTTTAAAAAGAATGATTCTAGTCTTTTTTCTTGGGGTTCTCAGACCCATCTATCCAACGGTCCTAATGGGGACTTCAGAAATGATGCAGAGCAGCATCCGTACAACAACAATTAACATCAATAAAAAAGATTTACAATTTACGCTTTGTTGTATTTTTAACTTTTGGTAAAATTTTGGTATTTAATAAGAAAAATATTTTCTTAAAATATTTTGGCATTGCTTGTTTTAGACCCATTTTTGAGCTTTGATACAATTTAGTGGCATTTCACATTAGCAAAATTTAAAACTTGACAAGGTGGGAGTTGGGAGCTTGTGGATCCCACCTTCACCTCAAATGGAACCAAAATTTAATTCAAATTAAAATTCTTGGGGGTTACATTGTATGACAAATAATCTCCTACAAAAGTAGGCATTCAAAAGAGTATTTATGTGTTTCTAAGTTTGGGAGTCAAGAGGGAGTGCAAGTGGTCTTACAAGGACAACTAATTTTAGCATGTTGTAAGAGGTGTTGTAAGAACTCTCTTAATGGAGATTCCAAATTCAAATTCAAATTCAAATTTGAATGTGAGGCAAGTGGGACATAAATTGGGGGAAATAAAATAAAAGGGGAGGTGGTGAAGGAAAATGGGGAGGGTGTTGAGTTTCATTCACAAATTTGAATGTAGAGATTGGGGAGCTTGAAGGAAGGATTTTGGAAGCCATTTTATGCTGAAAATACACCACTTTTTCAGGTCTATGAACATACCCAAATTGGATTGGAATTATGTAATAATAAGTCAATAGGCTTGGCATATTGTTGTGTAATGATGTTTCAAGTTTAATAAGAATTTTCTCTAGTTTTGCTTACATAATTTGATGTTGAATTCATCTTATTTTCTGTAGTAAAATAGATTGCTTTGAGAATTTGAAGTGTGTTTCAAGTGGTTATTGAGGGGGTTTACATCCTCTACATCAGTGGTATCAGAGCTAGTGTTCCTAAGTGTGCAGGTAGAGTACTAAATGTGAGGCAGTTTGCACCAGGATCTAGGGTGGAGTGTGTATGAGTTTGTTGCATATGTGTGTGCAAATTTTGAGAAGAGCTATTAAGAAAGTTTGTTGAGTAGAGGTTTGTGAGTTTGTTAATAGATCACTGAATGTGAGGTAGTTTTCAACAAAACTTGAAAGAGAATTTGTGTTGAGGCTTTGTGAGGCCTCAAGAATGGAAAAAGGAAAGAGGAAAATAACTTTTGTAATTAGATTGATTCATAGGATTCCTGGAATTGAGATAGTTAGAGAAGCGATCTGATGAGAGAAGATTTTATAAATTTGAAGCAACGGGTAAATGAAATAGCAACAAAGTTGGAAAGGAGAAGAGCCATTCACTAGAAAATAAATAGTGGTGATTATTATTATTCTAATAATTTTTTGAGTGCAGGGAAAAAAGGAGATGTAACAAAGTGTAATGCATGTGACATGTAGGAAGAGGAGGATGAATACAAAGATATTGGTGAACTTGAAGTTGAGGAATGCTTATTGAAAGACATAGAAAATGAGTTTACAAAGATTACAACATCAAAAGAGAGTTCTTTAGAGGATACAAATGAAGTTGAGAAGGATGATTTTCTGATGTGTATTGAAGCAATTGACAAAGAATGGGGAGAGTTGATTTTAGGTGGGACAAAGGTTGTAGTTGAAGGTGAGGTAAAATTAAAATTCACTAGTTTCTTTGATGAAAATGAGAGTGAAGAGATAGAGAAAATTATTGCAACAATAGATGATTTTGATAGAACTAAATTCGAGACATGATGTGGAGATAAATGAAGGATTTTCCAATAAAAAATTCTTTGAGAATAATAAAGATGAAAGTTACTTAATTAGTGATCATGATTCCTTGTTAGAGAACATGGAAATTGAATTTCTTGATCATTATAACAACATTGTTTTGAGTGAAGAAAATCATATTGCAACAAAGTTATGTTTTTCAAAAGGCATTGAAATAGTGAAAAATCATGAAGGGCAAGGTGGAAGAAGAAGGAAGTAGAGGTAGAGGAGTAAGGATGAAAGGGAATGATTTTGTGATGTGGCAAGAAGTGAAGAATAGGAAAATGCTGGTAGACAAAGATGAAAAGTGGATCCAAGACAAACATAAGGTCTATTTCTAAGTGCAACTCAAGAAATGTTTTCTTTCTACCATGGGTGTCTGGTGCAAGAGCATCCTTGGTACAACATCAATAAGCATTAACCAAAAATATTTATAATTTATGTTTTTTTTTTTTGTATTTTTAACTTTTGGTGAAATTTTGGTATTTAATACGCCAAATATTTTCTTAAAATATTTTGGCATTGCTTGTTATAGACTCATGGTTGAAATTTGGTGTAATTTAGTGACATTTCATATTAGAAAAATTAAAAAATTGACAAGGTGGGAGTTGGGAGATTGTGGATCCCACCTTCACCTCAAATGGAGCCAAAATTTAATTCAAATTCAAATTCTTGGTGGTTACATTGCATGACAAAGAATCTCCTACAAAAGTGGGAATTCAAGCGAGAGTGCAAGTGGTATTACGTGGACAACTAATTTTAGCATGTTGTAAGAGGTGTTGGAAGAACTCTCTTAATGGAGATTCCAAATTCAAATTCAAATTCAAATTTGAATGTGAGAAAAGCGGGACATAAATTGGGGGAATAAAATAAAAGGGGAGGTGGTGAAGGAAAAAAGGGGAGGGTGTTGAGTTTCATTTACAAATTTGAATGTGGAGATTGAGAGCTTGAAGGAAGGCTTTTGGAAGCCATTTGCTGTTGAAAATACACCATTGTTGCAGGTCTATGAACAAACCAAAATCAGATTGGAATGATGTAATAAGAAGCCAATAGGATTGGCATATTGTTGAGCAATGAAGTTCCAAGTTTGAATAAGAATTTTCTCTATCTTTGCTTTCGTAATTGGATGTTAAATTCATCTTATTTATTGTAGTATATCAGATTGTTTGGATAATTTGAAGTTTGTTTCAAGTGTTTATTGAGGGGGTTTATATCATCTACATAAATAACACACCCCTACTTCTTTTTGATCACCACTAGAAAAACAAAAGGTGGGAACCAAATGAGTTAATAAAAAAATGAAACAAATACATTTGGGTGACTTTCACCCATGTCTCTACATGCCAAAAACTCTTTGAGAGAAAATTTGCACAAACAATTATACTAATGTTTAATGTAAATTATTTTAATGACATTAATATTCATTTGATTGTAACTATGGTGATAACAAAATGATAATTTTGATACTCGAGAAAATATTAGTACTACATAAACCTCAACTAAATCCACTTTAAGTTTAAGGTACAGATCCCATGCAACAAGTGAACCCAACTATCAAAAGGTAGGAGTCCATCTTGGCATACCAAGACTAAGGAACATATTTGAAGCCATAGAGAGATTTTTGAAGACGAGAAAAGAGTGAAGGATCCTAAATGAGCCCTTATGGCTGCTCCATGATTTCCTCTTGAAGGTCACCTTGAAGAAATACACTCTTGAAATCCATTTGATGAAATTTCCATCTATGAGCTGCAACAAAAGCAAAAACAAGTCAGATGGTATTCATTTTTGTAGCTGGTGCAAAAGTCCCAGGGTAGTCAAACTAAGGAGCTTGGGAGAATCCTTTGGCAACCAAGTAAGCCTTATGTTTATTGTTTGACCCATTTGAAGAATTGTTTTTCCAATAGATCCACTTGCATCGAACAAATTTTCTTCCCTTAGGAAAAGGTACAAGATTCCAAGTGTGGTTCCTCTCCAAGGAAGTGAGCTCTTGTCTCATAGCTACATCCCACTAGATGATACCTGAAGCTTATTGAAAGGATTGTGGATCAAAAGCTGAAGTAATGAAGAAATATGGAACTTGCTAAAATTGTGACCTTGTTCTTCTAGCATTTGAAGGATCACCAACCCAATCCCCTGCCGACTCTAGTGTCTAATGAGCCCCAAAGAGGTCTCGAGACTAGAGAATTTGGAGGAGAATCATCATCCTCTTAATGATGACTATACAAGGAATGAGAATCCTCATCATCACTATCACCATACAAAGTGGAAAAATACAAAACCATATCTAAAGTAGGAGAATTAAGATCCTCAAAAGAACTATTATCATAATGCATCAACTCCAAAGTGATAGTGGATCGAGAAGTGGTAGAAGTAAAGATAGCATGAATCTCCTCAAAATGAACACTCCATAGAATCAACAACTCATGTGTGGTAGGATCTAGACGCCTATAGCCTTTAAAATCATTTGGGTATTCAACAAGTAAGTAAGGCTTGTTCTGTAGATCCATGCCTTGGGTTTCTCTAATGGAATGTGTGGCCATGCTTGAGAACTGAATACTCAAAAATACTTAACTAAAGGTATGTGACCAGTCTAATATTCAAAGGAAGAAACTACCTTTACACATTTGTGAGGAATTGGTTTTGGATATAACATGCATAGTTAATGGCTTCTACCCAATATGGTGGTTCTAAGATTTGAAGAGTATCATACAAATGGCCATTTCTTTTAAGGATCGATTCTTCCATCTGCAACTCCAATCTATCAAGAAACGGAGGGAGCTGCATGTTGCAAGTCAACACCCTCTAAAGTAAAAAAATGTTCAAACCTACTGTTTACATATTCCCCCCTTATTGTACTCAGAGCTTTGAAATATTTCTTAGATTGTTTCTCTACAAATTATTTAAATTCTAAGGAAGAATCAAAGCCGTTAGACTTTTGTTTCAAAAAATATACAAAAGTGCATCTAGAAAAATCATCAATAAAGGTCAAAACATATTAGATGGTTGTGGAAATGGTCAACCAAATCACTATGTACCAACTCCAAAAGTTGTTAAATTCTCTTCTAGATTCTTTTCAAGAATGCATCCCTGACAAACACCATTAGAAATGTGAATTCGAGGCAATCATGTAATCATTTCATGTTGACAAAGTTGTTGCAGGTAGTGGTAGTTAAAGTGGCCAAATTTTTGATGCCATGAATTACTTGATCAGGACCAGTGATCAATATAGATGAAATAAGATCAATAAAAAATGAGAAAACATATAAAGTCGTGATTGATGATCTTCTCTCTCAATTGAAATTGTATAATTATTGTACCATTCAAAATTTATCACTGAATCAGGAGAGATCTCAACTCACTTGTCTAAAATTATGTGAGTGATTTGATATACTTGTAGGAGATTAGTTTATAATGAGGATACATAAAGAACATCATGGAATGTGCCATCCCCCTCATCAACATACCCTCTTACACACCTCAACATGAGTGTCATGACCCATGAAAATATAAGGTATAGAACATGGATCCATGGTTACTAGTTCATCCTTTCATGTAGCCATTTTTGGAATAATTTGCCATTGCACTAAAATATAAAACTATCAAAACCCAATACAAATGCCAGATTTAACCCCATCCATGAGAGGCAGTTAAGTAGTGTCACGAATCCCCAAGGAGGTGCTGACCACCAAGTCAAAAATCTTCCCCTCAACACCGACTGAGCCTGCAACACCAATTGAAGGGGAATTCAAATCTGTGACCCAAGGCTCTGATACAAATTGTTGGAATCATTTTATGCATGTTTCTCCAAAATCTTGAACTATCAACACCTGATACAATGCCAAATTTAACCCGACCCATGGGAGGAGGTTAAGTCATGTCATGAGTCCCCATGAAGGCACTGACCACCGAGTCAACAACCATATGGTGTGAGGCACTTGAATCAATAATGTAAGTGGATGGTGGTGAAGTAAATTCTACAAGGGCCTTTCCTTTACCTTTCCCCTTCCTATTTTCTTTAGCCTTGTTAGCCCCTAATTTGAACATTGTTTTATTGATTCGAGAATATTGATATTAGTATTTTTAAGAATGTTTGTCAAGTGATCAATTTATTTTTTCAAAAATTTATTCTCATCACGACTGAGCTTTTAACAATAGGCATATTTGAATTTATTTTTCTTAGGCTTGCCACCATTAGAAGATTGAGTCTCATTAGCAGCTTTTGGAGAAACTTGTTTGTTTTTTATAATAAAAAGTAGAAAAATAAGGGTGTTGTCCCTTACACTATCCCTAAGGTAAAAATAAAAACAACTAAATACAAAAATATCTAGAACATACCATTAAAAACAAATTAGCATCACATCAAGCAACCCACATCACAAGGGACCCATATCATGGGGGGAGAATGAGGTACTGCCGGGTGAATTTTCCTTTTATGATAGACAACTTTCTAGGTGATACTTTTAGTAGGGTCCCCACCACCAGGGGGAGATGGTGGAACCCCCTTCTCAAGACAAACAACAACATGAATAGAGTGTTGAAAATGTTGTGCCTTTATAACTAAAGATTGGAGAAGATCAGGAGTAGTCATTAGAGGAGGATTTGTGTGGCCAGAGGGAACCACACTAGAAAAAAAAAGGTGGAGTCAAGTCCACTGGGTCTGCCAAAATAGTAGGAGCATCATCCTACGGGGAGTCATCATCAACATGTGAAGAATTATCAAGGAATAATCAGAGGCTAGGAAGGTCAAATGATCATCATTTTCATCCTTCCACTAAGTGGCAACACGTTTATGGTGCAAGAGAGAAAAATCAGTATCCAGATGACCAGTAGGGAAACACCATCAACATAGAAATGAGAGACCCTCATAATCCTATGATTGAGTCCAAGGCTTATCCCCAACCATGAGAACCACATCCCCCGGAATGGGTGTGGAGATGTCAATGTCCACCAAAATGTGAGTGAAGGTAGAGAGGCCCATAGTTTCTGTATCCTCTTCCACCTTTAAGAAATGACCAATAGAGTTTCCAATGGACTCAACGTAAGAATTCTCTTGAACAATAGGAAAAGGGAAGCGAGGGAAAATAGATAGATTACACCTCCCTTTTCATAATTTCACATTCAGAAAAAATATGCCCCACTAGGCTCAACAAGAGACTCAAGTGCTAAATGGGACAATGATCCTTCATTAAATATGGAGTTGATGAAAATTAAAATGATAGGAAGAATGCAATGATGATGACAAGATAGACAAGTAGCTAAAAAATGGAAATAACAGACTGCTAGAAACCGGTAATGTACATCAATGATAACTTTAAGACCCCCCCTTGGGAACAATAGAAAAACATTGGCAATTTTTTTGGACCTCATAGAAATCAAATATAATTATATAGGCAAATTTTTTGTTTCTCATGCAAACATGAAATTATTGTTGTTGGCAATTAATTTGCAATCGCCCAAAATTAGTGGAAATTTGTCAGCGAATCATTTTTTTCCATGTGCTAGAGAAACATAATAGTGTTGTTGATTTTGCATTGTATTCAAATAAATGTAATAAATAATTTGGAAATTTAGAGACGTTTTAATGTGAATGGTGTTTTTATTAGCAATTTACACTACCGTAAACATTTTAGTGGTGATATTTACTTAGTATACAAAACCATAAAGAATTAATCTTTTATATTAGAAGTAATAAAATGATTATATTGGCAAATTACATAAATATATTGATGAATTGTATAAATATAAAAAGTGTAACAATATTGCTGGTCAATAAAGTTTTCATAAGTTATAAGATTATAAAAAATAGAGTTCTTCTGCAGTAACCAATTTCCCCGCTAAGAGACTTTGAGTCCACACCCAAATTCCCAACCCATACATCAAAGATTCAAAACTTAGACAAGAATCCTTTAGAGAAATCATTATTGTTCTTTCTACGATGACCCTGCCATGCCAGAGTCGATGCTTTTCACCTTTGTGCTTCCCTTTGGACGACCTCATCCACGTTTACCCTATTTTTGGCAGAGGTAATTGTCGATGGCATTGAGGCCTTTACTTGTAGCCAGATTGCACACTTCAAGATTCTCATGCACACCCCAAAGAATAAAAGGATGAATAGAACCAAAGGGGTCCCCTTGGACTTCAACAATTTTGAACCAATCCTCATCATGAGCCAATAAACCCATCCCCAATTGCGCTCTAAATAGGATTTTGTCCAGGCCACCTCTCCATTCTTCACAAATACAAGAAGTGAAGACCCACCTTTCCTTTTCCACCGTGCCTAATTATAGACACCATTCTAAGAAGAGTGATTAAATTTACATATTTAACCTATAATGACCCTCTAGCACAATATAGTCATGACCCAGGATGATTGAAACATTTTGGATGAAGTCATCATCCTCAAAGCTGTAAATGTTTCTTAGTCTATCAAGATTGACCTCCCCCCAAAAAGGTTACATTTGTTCCATAGTGTGAAACATTTTTCTTACAATAGCAATCACCACTGTAACTATCTATTTTTACTTGTTTTGGAAATTGAAATAAAAAAGGCTTTATAGACAAATACCATTAAGTTCTCACGCGAGTAATCTAAAGCTAAATATTTTGTATTTAATAAAGTATGACATATGAGTAAATGGTATTAAATTTGAATTGATGAGAACTTAAGCCAACAATATTAAATGGATCAAATTTCAATCAAATTAGTTGATGTGATATCAGTTTTATTTGATGTCTGCTTTGCTCATTGCTATGCAGACACATTTTCTCATTTTGTAGTTTCACAATATTACAGTTATTACGAGAGATTATTTGATTTTACAGATACAAACACGTGTTCCCAGATCATTCTTTTATAATATTATAGTTGTGTTGAGAGATGTAACTTAACCCTTAAGTTTTGCACATGCGCAAAGTCGCTTTTAAGTTCTGGGGAAAATGTCTGACGAAATGAATTTCCTTCTCAAAGTCACTGAAATAGAGATATGTGTTACCTTTTTGATGACAGGCTGGCCACTCGGTGGATGATGCCATAATATGGGATGGTCACTTGCTGGCGCGTTGGAAGGTTTCTTTTGTTCCAAAGCGCTGACCTGTCCTACGTGGAGCTTCCACCATGTATATATTAACCATGGAAAATACAACTCACCATTATAAATATCTATTTTTAGTTTAATTGGCAATGGAAATCCAAAAGGATTTATAGCCAAAAACCATTAAGTTTTTACGTGAGTAATCTAAAGCAAAATATTTTCTATTTATTAAAGTCTGACATCTGAGTAAATGGTATTAAATTCAAATTGTTCAAAACTTAAGCTAACAAGGTTAAACAGATAAAATTTCAATCAGATTAGTTGAGGTAACGACAATGTTATTTGATATGACTGCTTTACTTAATACTCATTACTATGTGGACACATGTTCCTAGTTCACAGTTTTGCAATATTACAATTGTGAAAAGAGGTTATTTGATTTGACTGATGCAGATTCTGGACACGTGTTCTCAAGTCACGATTTCACAATATTACAGTTGTGACGACCACTACGAATGCTTGTTTCCATTTCACAGTTTTGTAATATCAGCCTTGCATTAATTTTGTCTTTTAAGTTCTAGGGAAAATGTCTGTAGGATCCAATTTCCTTCTCAAATTCACTGGAATCAAGACACCTGTTAGTGTTATTTTTTAATTCCTTAATATGTTAATATTCTTATACTTATGTTTTATACCCTTCGACTCCTAGCCGCTAGTGATATCCCCTTCAGTTTCACATGTAACTTAACCCTTAAATTTTGCAATATGTGTGAAGTTGATTTTAAGTTCCTTGTTCGTAATCTTGCTAGCATGTTAGGAAAATTTATATTATCTTAGCACACTGGTGTGTTGATGTGCTTCACTTGGATGATGTGATGAGTCATCATATACCATCGACCATATCTTTGTAAAAATATTTGTAACTTCCTAGTCACCCAGTGACATTCAAAAAATAAAATGGCTGAACAAAGTAATTTGAAATTATAAATCAGAGTGGTAAGTGGTAACTATTGATAACTAAAAACATAACAAATGAAATGCGGATACATAACTAAAATTATAAGAATAATCTAATAACATAATCAGTGAATACATATTGCATAAAATTTATTATTTTGTATTAATGTATTATGTGAACCTTACAACATCCATTTTATGCATTCTTTCCAAATACTATACAAAGAACTATTTCAAAAATATCTGTTATTAAAAAACATCGAAGGAAAAACTATAGTCCATAATTGAGGAATCATCTCTAGTATACTACCTGTCGACCAGTAACACAAAATTACAAAATGTAGACTATAGGTAGGAGTGGTAGAGTGCCCCATTCTTCAAGTGGTTCGGGCCCAATGGCACCTTGGTGTTGCTAGATTCAAAACCTCTCATTCTTCTTGGGTCACCCTGTCTTTGACTATGTTAGCACAGACGATGACTAGGTAGCCCTCTCCGCAATTGGCATGGGCTTCCACTCTGGTGACGTCCCTGACATCCCGTAGGTCTTAAAAAATCCACTTGTCTCTGCTCCCCAGCTCCAGCTGCCCAATAATCTCGACGACATCCTCTTCACTGGTTTCAAATTCATCAAGAAACCATTCATCAGTTAGATACTCCCAATGCCAATCATCCACTTTAGGCTCCTTTATTTTGGCCAAATAGAGTAGAAAATTGATGTACATGCTTATGTAAGCCCTTCGACCGTGTAGCAACTCATATTCATATGTTTGCACAATTGGGTGTTTTTGTACTGCACGTCCCTAAATATAGTACTTGTCTAGTAGGGGAATGACGAGTGCCCCAGGTACCCCATCCACATTATCAAGCACAATATCACTGTCCTTCAGATACTGATGCTTAAACACCATCTGAGTGAGCTTCTTTTCCCATTCCCTAGAAATGCCTGCATATACGAGCATGGCCAGAAAAAAGACGGGATGCATGAGATGACCTTGTGCCTATTATGGGTCGGTAAAAACTCAATACCTAGCACTGCTTTCACTACATGCATAATGTACACATGGTCATTCTTTAGTACAACACTTAACTGCCTATTAGTTACTTCACCCCTAAATGATCCTTTTGGTTTCGTCACATTGAGCTTGATAGATGTGTCCATTTCTCCCAACTGAGAAGTGAGAACTCACTACTCTAGTCCTACTCAATGTTTACAAGAGTCTTTTAGTTTTTAAGTCTATAGTTATACTGTAGCCACCTCAATGTCCAATTATAGGCAAATGATCAATTTTATTATTTGACGGTGCCGAAAACTATTAAGTTTGCATGCGAGTAATCTAGAGCCAAATATTTTCTATTTATTAAAGTATGACATCTGAGTAAATGGTATTAATTTTGAATTCTTTACACCTTAAGCCAATGATGTTACAAAGATCAAATTTCAATCAAATTAGTTGTTGCGACGATAGTGTTATTTGATATCACTACTTTGTTCATTTCTATGCGGAGCCAAACACGTGTTCCTATTTTGTGGTTTCACAAAATTATAGTTGTTACGAGATATTATTTGATTTTACTGATGTGGAGTTTGGCTACATGTTCTCTTTTTTTGGTTTCACAATATTATAGTTGTGATGATAGATTATTTGATTTGATTGATGCAAACACTTGTTTCCATTTCACGATTTTGTAATATCAACCTCACATTGATTTTTGTTTTTAAGGGCATTTGAAAAGATTCTAAAATTTTCTATTCTAAGGAATGTAATAATTTATGTCTCATTTTCTACCTTAGGGTTGTAGAACAATTACAAGCGACATGTATTGATATTCATGTTTAATTTTCAAAAGGTTTTTCATATGTAATGAAAAGCATTGCAGTACTATCTCAATGAACAACACTTTCAATTTATCTGTTTTAAGGTTTATCTTAGACCATTGGCCCATTTGGTTTCATTAATTAATTCTTAACTGGTTTCATTTTATAGACGATAATTAATTTTTAAATAGATGAACATAGTAATTTGAAATTATAAATCATAGTGGGAAGAGGTAACAATTTATAACTGAAAACATAACATGTGCAATGCAAATACATAATTGAAATTATAAGAGTAATCTGATAACATAATTAGTAAATAATGTTGGTTAACATATTGGCCTTTTAATAATATTGACTCAAACCCTTGGAAAATCCTCTCTATTAGCAACAGTTGAACAAAATGTCAAGCAATTTGATCTCTAAATGGAAAGGTACAACTCCCTTATCACAAATGTGCAATGAATATGTCTGAAACTTCTAACTAATTAATGGGTTTTCTTTTAATAAGATAGTAGGGAAAGACATAAGTGAATATCCATCACCATGAAACATCCACTGAAAAAAACTATAACAAAACTTCTTTTGGGTATTTTATGACATACAAATGATGTCAACTTCTACTTCTCATACAAAGATGAAAAACCAGAAGCTAAATTTTAAATTGCATGAAAAGAATATGCTGACAGAAAGGAAAGAATTATAACAGAATAAATGGTGTCTCAAAGAACACTTCTTGATTCATAGATTTCAAAACAAAGTTTGAGCATCAAAACTTCATTCTATTCATTCCATTTCATCATCCATCCATTGACAAAGAATGGAAATTAAATCTAATTTGAACGAAAACCTCAATCCAAATTCGAGTCTCACACAGTCAAACCAAAAATTTCCAATCCTTTGCATTTCTTTTCAAATCAAAATATATAGTCTTCTCACTTCCTAGAGATGGTCACAAATAAACTATCCTTTTTAAAAAAAATAAAAAATTTTAAAACATAATTTAAATAAAAAGTCTTTTTCCAATAACATCAACTAATTATAAACATGAGTAATTGAAGAGGCTTCAAGCATAGATTTCACGAGGCCTCTTTTTCTCCTTCTTCGATGATAGATTCCTTTTCTGCTTCCTTTCCGAGTGTATCCGCTTTTGGAGTCCCCTGAATTTCCTTATTTATTTGTAGATCCACTGCCACGGGTAATGTCATCAATTTCTGATACATTCACATTGGAATTTGTAATCACCCAATAGTTGGTATTCCCTTTTATTTCCTTGGACTTAGCATTGAAAGTCATGTAATGATTTCTGCATCACATGAGTGTTGCATCAATCTTGGTCAATTTTGATGTTCTTCTTTACAATACACTTGTGGACTGGCTATATTATCAATGTTTTTCTGGTAAATGATTTTTAATTCTTCCACATTAATCCCATTCTTATCTCCCTTTTGGTGTAGATCACAGCCAATATCTGAGAAATAAGTTCTTATTTGATCAATGTGTTCCTCAACATCTTCCATAAGTTCTTTTAACTTATTTTTCCTGTTAATAATACATTCAATTTTAAATCCCAAGCTGCACATCCATTTATGAAGAGGCTCTTTGGGTGATTGTATCAAGCCAAGGTTCACGAAAATATCTTCTTTCATCTCTATTACTTCTTTGATTTGCTTCATGTTCTACTTATAAGAATACTCTTCCAACTTTTCTATTCTCAATTCTGAACAAATGTCGTTACAAGCTATTATCAAGGCATCAAGAGATTCACTTAACCTACTAATAAAGGGCACACCTTGCACCTTAACACCTTCAATCCACTATCTGGTGATGCTTCTGAAATGTCTGTCAGCTTGCAGTTGTGAAATCAAAGCTACATTCTTGTCATCATAATTAGGGTCCAGTATAACATTGGATGTACCCTCCATATGAGAAAAAAGGGGTGCCAATATTTTCTAAAGACTATTTGAAAGAAAACCAACCATCACCTTTAATTATTCTTTGTCCATCTTGGTCTTCTCTAACCTTTTGTGCATGCTCTGATGTGCATAATCCCAGATCCTCATGTCTTGGTCATATTTGTGTATGTCTATATCTATCCTTGTTATATGGAAATCAGTTTTTGTGACTACTTCACGATCCTTTGTAGGTAAGGGTTGAGCCAATTCAAAAAACACATGCCCTGTTTGTTTATCCTCCACCAGGTTAGAGACAATTTTCATTTTCTTACTCTTCTGGGCCGAAGGGGTTCATAGTAACTGAGAGAATACTTCCTTTGAGGGTTTCCTATCTGTGTCCCTTTTTCTTTTCCTCTCTATTTTTTATTCCAACCAAATTGGAGTAGTAAGAACTCGTGAAGCTCTTTTCAAAGATTCATAATTGACTAACAAAGTTCTTTTATCAGGTGGGGTTTCGGTTTGAACGAGTTTTGACTTTGAAAAATGAAATCTAAGAACATTACTAGAATCTGATCCTGAAGGGTGTGGGTCTTGCATTTCCTTTTCTCCTTAATCAAATTATTTTTGAGTTGTCTCTATTTCACCCCCTCAGCCCTTTCTTCCAGAACCTCTTCTTCCAAGAATTCTTCTTCTTGACCTCCCTCTTATTGTCCCTAATATTTTTGTCAATGTAGATTTGATTAAGGTTTTAGCCAGATATTACAATGAGCTCAATAGGTGCATTGAGACAGAAGAAGGAGTTTTGCTGTAGATAAATAAAAAAATGGTTTGTGAAGTGTTTGACATGAAGGATTGTGTCAATTTTGACCTGAAAATCAACTTGCAGATGTTAAAGGAATAATATCACAATGTGGAAGGGATGTATAGAAGAAGATGATTTCCTATGCACATGGATAAGGTTGATGGGAATATTAAACAAATTGCAGGCTCTGAGTTTCCCCCATACAATTTTAATTTGTTCTTTAAGTATTTTTAGATGACCTATTATGGAGTAAGTCAGGTGATAGGCTATAATGGTGATGAAATGATGCCGCAAGAAACGACTTTCCTAGTTTGTGACATTCAAGATCCCAACAACAAAAAACTCTTTGATTATGACCAATTTTATGCAGTTAATATCCATAAGGCCTTGTGGGAGATTAAAGTGAATAAGTCTGTAGGGAGTTTCAAATGATATTCACTATTATTGCATATGTTATTTTGGAAAGGGAATACGAACATTTTATGGAGTCCAGAACTCCATTTTCAGCCAACATACAATTTTGGAAATCCTAAGCCAGTCCAATTATGGACCAATATTTGGGATAGGGAATATAAGTACGCTTAGTATTTACACTTTGAAGAACTCTTTGTCAAAAGATCGTATGACATTCTAGGTCATAATCCATCAAGATTATCTCCCACGATTACAATATTTTTGAGACCAAAAGGATTGGAGAAGGAGATTAAGGTCACAATTGATCACAATTGGGCCGATTGGTATCTTGCATAAAAGTACACATACATTAGAGTCTATGGCTTTGAAGGAAAGCCTCATGTTTTTCCATTCTTTGTGCTAGATATATTAGCTATTTTGGAGATTATTTGGAAAATGTTTGAAGCCACAATTTTTTTTAGAATAAATAATGAAGGTTCTTTTATCCCTTCTTATCTATGCTTTGGAGATTTTGAGATTAACTATTGGGAGGGTTATCAAGTTGCAATCAATTTTTTGCAAACATATAGATTGTCAGAGGGATTAGAAGCAAGAAAATTTGATCCTGAGGGATATTTTGAATTTTCCAAGGAATATGCAGGCATGGGATCTTATCAACACACTTTTTTTTCAGAAGGACTTGTGGAGAAATTGTCTTCTTATGAGGAGGGGAGGATAAGAGTGCTGACACATAACATGGTAGAAGAAGAAAGGAGAAGAGCAAAAGAAAAACCTAATTATGCAGGGGAATTTACAAATGAATCTAATAGGGTAAGGAGGATAGAGTTGTTGGTTCAAAGTGAGATCATTATTCTACATGAGTTTCACTTGGCTGCCCCACCCAACCCTGCTACTTCAATAAGTGCCATTGGTGCACCAAGTCAGGCTATTCCTCTTGAGAAACATTCACTAGCACCATCAGCTTCCATGGATATTTCTCAAGATGTTGGTAGTAATGCAAATCAATAAGAAGATGTGGAAGAAATAGCACAAAATATTCAACTCGAGCCCTACCAACCAATGACGGGGGATAATGATGATATTATGGAAATTTTTGAGTATCTTAATGAAGATGTAAGAAGGAGGGCTGTTGAGGAGTTTATTGGCAATGATGAATTTATTAAAACTTATGAATTCAAGATGTTTTTTTATAATATGAAAGAAAAAGAGTAATGGAGAAGATTAACATAAAAGATAAGGATAAAAGGGCCGAAGCCACAAAGATTTTCTGGCAAGAGGTTAGAACAAAGATACAGACAATGACCCCAGAAAAGGGTAGGGAAATATTGAGTGGTGTTGATTGCTTATTTTTTCTAGGTGTGGATATATCCACATGTATTGCATTTGATAATTTAAGGAGATACCGAGATATTGATTGTAGAATTAGTGATGAATGAATGGACAAGTTGTGTTATGGGTCCAAGTTTAAGTCAAATGATAACACATTGGCATTATGGTTCTTGTTTCCACCAAATAAGAGACCAATTACAATAGAGAACCCTCATGAAATCCTTGGTCAATTTAAGATGTATAGGTTAAAGAATGTCACTTCAAAGCAAGTAGTAGATTTAGCATTACACAATGCAAAGTTAAATAAAGAAAAAGTTGAGGAACAATCCTAGTTTTTAAAGAGATTGAATGAGAAACTCAGTGAATTGAAAAGGAAACTGGATACATTTCTTGGATAGGGAATATTATTTGAGGCTGATACTTCAAAATTGAAAAATTGACATTTCTTTGGAAAGTAAGAGGAGGATTGAGGAAGAGAAACAAATCTTGATTTCTCAACAAGAAAATCTAGCCATGAAGAAGGAATTGAAATTGTCAAGATGCAAAATGGTCAGGAAAATAATTGAATCTAAATACAAACAAATGATACCCCATTTGCACACTTTTTGGGATAGATGCCAATATGTTGTCAAAGTGGTAAAGAAAAAAAAAAAAGACAAAGTTTGATTTGAAACTAACAAAGAAAGATTTGATCGGAAAGCGAACATTGCTACAAATTTTAACAAAGCATATTGAGGATGGAAACCAGTTGAATGAAGTACTAGAAGAGAAAAAATCTAACTTTTAAGTGGTTGATACTCTATTGGAAAAACATTTTGTTTATCACAAGAAGCTGTTCAAGACATATCACAAAGTCACTAGCTTATGTGACACTGTTGCATCCCCTATTCTACAAGGACACATGAGAAGGAAATTTATAGAGGATGAATGGAAATCAAAATTGCCACAATATATTTTGAAACCTTTTGTGCATAAGGCCATTGATGATGCAGATAATCTGGTAAATAATTTGAAAATTCACCTTGATGGACTTTACCTTGTGGAATTTGAAATAAGGGCAATTAACATGATGCATACAACATCAGCAGTGCCAAACTATGATGAACACATCATGAAGTGCATTGAGTTTATACAAAAGGAAATGTGACAAATGGAGGGACAAGAACATAAGGAAATTTTAGAAGCTCCCTTTTTATTTCTTTCAAGTTTTTGAATTGTTTCATGAAGATCAAATTAAATATTCCTTTACACTTTTGTTGTAATTGTTAAGAGAAACTGATTTAGGTAGTCTCTTGTTTACTTGTATTTAATTAATGAAAATATCAACATGAATCCTTTCTTGTTTCATTATTTGTGTACTATATGATGTGATCTATTGACTTTTAAGGATAGATTAACATTGTCATTGTGAGTTTATCATAATTGTATCATTTGTAGATTTGGTGATTTTATAAGATACAATGATTTTATAAGAATGAATTATGTTTGACTACATATTTAGTGAGTCTCTTGTTTACATGTATTTAATTAATGGAAATTAACAAACGTGCACATAAACAAAAATTCCTTACTACAAATGAATAATGAAGAACAATACTAGTACCAATGCAATGCATAAATTTTGATAAACAACAAATATTAATTGATTATTATATATTAATAATAGATTATAATGTCATATGGTGCATGATACATCCTTTTTATTAGTAAATGTAACTTCAAGATCCATGCTACCCAACTCTAATTCTTTGCAATTTTGTCTATTCCAACTCTAAGTGGATTTTTTTCTATCCTTTACTCTAAAGATGTTCACATTTGCAGATAGAAGAATTTAAAGTAACCCCTTAAATACAATGGTATTACCTATCTTAACCTAATAGACCACTTACAAGAAGTGAGAACAGAGAACAAAGAACACTAAATTGAAAAATACAGATGTCCATCCTTGATAATGATGAGATGACTCTTGCGAGGTCCAAAGTTTCCATCTAGAAGCCAATATAGCTTCAGGATGGAAATTCTCTATTTTCTCTATTGCTTATGGAGGTGTGTGATGGAGAAAGGTCATGAGGATAACTAGTTAGGTGCTTCTAAAAGGCTCAATGTCATAATGTTCGATGCATAATGACATAATTAATGGCTTTGTCCCCCACCCTAATGTTGTGGGAGCATTCTTTGGGACTCCCATTCTTTCACCCCTCTAGTTTTTAGAGCATAATGACACCCTTGTAATTATTTCCAATTCCATCTATTCTAAGTTAAATTGGTCTCTCCCTTCCTCTGAAGCTTGAAATTACATGGTCTTCCTTATAGGCTATACTTCCATGGAAAGCCTGTGAAACTTGTGAGCCTCACCACTATCACACTTGGACGACCAGTGATATAGAGGAGCCATAAATGCAATATTTGCAGTCTCATACCACTAGGCAGAGAACTTCAAAAAAGATCATTAAGGGGCACAAAATTCCTCCAAACCCCCATCTTCTGGCATTACACTCGGATCTCCCTTTGTAATATAACCTTGAAGGGGAATATGAGCGATTGAAATAGAGATAGAAATTATTTCCAAGCTATGGAAACAACCTACCCTTGCACTTGTTAGTTTTGGTATCTCTGTGATTGTCACAGGAATTTTCGGTATATCTGTGGCTATAAACACAACCGTCCTCTTTCTCACAATGTTGGTCTTTGTATATATCCTGTAACAAGGCCTTATGCAACTGCACTCTTTTGGATCCAAACATATTCACATTACTAACACAATCACACAGTGCATACTTATCTAAGGGAAACACTTCCTGAATGAAAATGTATATCCCCATGGGATGTATTTACCCTTTCCTCCCTTAGGAAATGATTCTTTATTTCAAAGTTGCAAACAATGGTGATGCTGACAATATTTCATTATAATTCTAACAATACTACACTGACCGTACCCTGAAAATCTCTCGAACTTGTTGAATCTTGGTTTTAGAAAACCAAGTTAGATACACAAAAGATTTCAATGACAAGCTGCATCACTCCATGCAGGCCTAGAATTTATTGGACCATATGGATTGATAAGCTAAATTTTTATGAAGCTATCCTTTGTGCCTTTATTTGCCTCTATCCATATTTTTTTGCTCTTATATTTATCCCTATTTTAAAAACCCTTATCCATATCTTCTATGTTTTCAGAAAAAAGAAAAAAGATCATTAGATCATGCATTTTTATTAATTAGATGTATTTCTATTAATGGATAAAGCAATTTTTTTTACAAACTTCCACAAGAAAAGAGACACGTGTCCATGCCTTTATGGAAATGTCTATACAACAAACTAAAATTCTTTTTGTTACGAAGAGGACACTTAGTTTTTTTTACATCTTAAAACTTCAAGTTAATTAACTATAGTCTATAATGAATGAATAAACTATAATCAATTCATTCATGAATAGCCATTGGATGATAGAAGATCAATGGCGTAAGGTCTATTTTGGGGAAAATTTCTGAAGCATAAAAAAAATTTCAGAAAGTTTCCAGAAAAAGACACGTGTGAGATGCCATAAGAAGGGGTGGCCGCTTGTTGGAACGTTGGAAGGTTTCTTTTGTTCCAATGCACTGGCGCGTCTGACGTGGAGCTTCTACCGTGGAATAAAATTAATAAAATTGGACACATGTCATTATTTCACATAATCGCACATTGGTGGTAGGACCCACCATTTAAAAAATGAATAATAATGTATTTTTTAATTGGCAAGCTATGGCTTCATCACACTATGGTGGTAGGCCCATCTTGAACAAATTGCGATATAACTAACCAGTCATATAGTACCAAAACACACCTGGCATCATTTTGCATCATCACATATTTTTAGTATGAAGACAAAATTAATAGCTTAAACTTAAAGCTAATTCACAACTTAAAAAATATTAAAACAATTTGGAATACACAGCGCGGTGAACGGTTTGTGATACAAGAGAAAGGATTCAGAAAGAAATATTTGTTAATTGTTTATAAGATGGTCCCACGAAGGTAAGTGGAAAATTATAATTAATTCATTCACGAATAATCGTTGGATGATAGAAGATCAACGACATAAGGTCTATTTCGGGCCAAAGTTCTAAAGGATATAAAACTGTTCAGAAAGTTTCCGAAAAGTATACACGTGTGAAATGCCATAAGAAGGGGTGGCCTCTCATTGGTACGTCAGAAGGTTTCATTTTTTCCAATGCACTAGCATGTCCGACGTGGATCTTCCACCGTGGAATAAAATTAATAAAGATAATTTTTTTTTACAAATTTCTCCTAGAAAAAGAGATATGTGTCCATGCCTCTATTTGTATACTTAAATTTTAATTATATAATTAAAATTAAAAATTAAAGCTAACTAACTATAATCAATGAATAAACCATAATCAATTCATTCATGAATAGACCCTAGATGATAGAAGATCAATGACGTAAGGTATATTTTGGGCCGAAGTTATGAAGCATAAACAACTATTTAGAAAGTTTACAAAAAAACTGACACGTGTGACAAGTCAGTCTTCAGAGAGCAGGAATACAATTAACAAATTTTTTTCCATTTATTCTTTGAGGCTTTTGAAATTAAGGGAGTATTTCTTTGGACTAACCATCTAACCAGGGAGATTCAGAAATGAGATTGAGGGACACAAGAGAGTCTTTCTATGCCAGTCTGTGTATTCATTGCTACAAATTCAAGAATCAAATTACAGGTAAAATACCAAACACCTATACTTTTATTGTAAAACTAGGGGTTAAGGTGTACATTTTTTAGTTTGTGTACCACCATATTTTAACCATTACCAATGATGGGAAAACATAGAAGCACAAAAAATAAAATATAGAATTTACCGAATTGGTGAAAACCCCATATTTCACTGATGAATACCATGATATTTATGATCTTGTGCTCCATGGTAAGAGAACAATAGAAATTAGATTTGCATTGCAGAATAAGTCAAAAACTACCACTAGCAGGACAATTTTTTTTGTTTTTAACAAAACTTTAGGAGTTAGACAAATTAAATTACATCGTGAGATGTTGGATTGGGACTTATGATGTTACCTAAAGTTTTCCCTTGTCCAGAAATTGGGATGGTCTACACCTGATGAAGGGGACTCCCCTTAACACCACAAGTACACAATAGAAACAAAGAGAAACAATAAAAATTTGCAAGAACAGAAAATTGGCTTCTTATTAGCTCCACAAATGTGGAATTACAAACTTTAGAATTACAATATCAAAAGCCACATGGGCATCCTTTACAATAATCTGTAGGACAAAGCCTCAAATAACCACCCAGAACTGCCCTAGAAAACACCGCGAACCTTCTTTAAATAGGCAATTTTCCACCGCTCGAGAAGGTTCCAGAAATCTAGCCATTAAGGCCGACTACCCTTAGCATTTAATTATTTTTCACTTTTATTACAAAAGGGTCGGCTTTAAATATTTACAAAATATGAGATTAGGTAGCCCAACTTCTGGAAGCCATAACTTTTGAACCGTAGCTCCGATTGGCTATTATAACCACTTTCCAGAAAGGGGAGATCGCGATCTACAATGCTTAACTAACAAAGCGCCAGTCAGCCGGGGGTTCGACCTCCATTCGGAGCCTCTAAGGTCCTAAAAATTGAGCTCAAAGGTTTTGCACCCTAAAATATCAACATTAAATCCTTAATAACTTCACCAATACAGATGATCTGGCAATGAAATTCAACTGGCATTCTTATATGACTAAGATGAACCTTCACCTAGAAAATTAGAACATTCTGAGTTCAAACGACCAACTTACTA
>MU227547.1:3856418-3885343 GCA_018584345.1 Thuja plicata
CCAACTTACTAAAAATAGTAAGTTTCCAAAAATAGCAAATTTGTACAAAATAGCCCTTATTGAATAGAAAAACACATATTTTTGGGTGATGCAAGATTGCCCTTACACCCAGGATGCTCCTGCATCAACACCCAAAATTATGATGAATGTAGAAGAAAAATTATAAATAAAAATAACCAAAAGGAAATTTTATCAATCATGGAGAAAGAATTTAAAAGTTTTTTGGACTTAGGGCTTGGAGCAGAAAACTCAAACTTCCACATTGCCCTAGAAAATATTGCAGAGGGTTACGAAAGATTTAGTGAATACGAGAAATATAAATTTATCAGATATATAATAGAGGATGGTGTTTAATTTGATCACAATCATAAGCCTCCTTATAATGTTGATATTTTTGTGCCATGGGTTCAGAATACTTGTCCTGCTAACATTTTTCCTCATATAGGAAAGTTATAGGGAAGTGGATTCTAGCCTTCTTCAAATGATATATAATATCCATTGTATTTCTCAACCAGTTAGATATGATTTTGTCGAGCACGTTGTTCAATCCATGCACAATCAATTTTTAATGATTGAAAGAGGTTCCTCTAAGACATTTAAGTTCACAACCTACTTGTGTCATCTTCTTCTAGAAAAATATCGTGGAAAATTTGAAACCAACAAGATTGAGATTCATGCGTATTTTTAGACACCAATGTATCATACAATTACAAACACTCCAATTCCTATATTGCCTATGTCTTATAGAAATTTCATTCAACTTGGATCTCAAATACAATTGACGGAATAGTCCCTCATAGAAAAATTTACTGTGTTAAGGTTTTATTGATCAATAGTGCAACCCCACAAACTTCCAATACATGTGAAATAGAGGGTTTTTGCATTAAAACATGTATGAAAGATGCAAAGTGAAGATCAAATCTTTTATGAACAACGAAAGAAGAGCATATTTCCTTCATTACCTTTTTCATGTGGACGGTTGACATTTGATAGAAAAGCATTCAGTGTGGCACATGAATTTTTAATTTTTTTTTTCTTTTGATGTTGTCAGTTGCTGGTAATATGATCCATGCAAAGTCATTCAAAAAATGCTTGAGGCAGATAGGAATGCTACAAGTAAATTCTACCATGAAAGTAAACCATTGCTAGAAATATTGAAAAAACATGGATTCTTGGGATGATGTAAAAAAATTGGAGGAAACTGCTGCTGCCAAAAGTATTTCTCTACAACAATTGTCAGTAGAAATTATGGGATTGCACCAAGAGAGAAGAAAAAAATAGGGCATCCAAATCAGGAGGTATGACAATTTTTACAAAAATATAATGTTCCATGTACTAAAAGAAATGCTCCAGATTCTCTATGTAGAGATTGTATGTACGTAGGCTAGACTTAGAGCAAAATCATTGAATTTTGGAATATGAGGAAGGATCTTGGTGAACCAAAGACTAGTGCAAGTTTTGAAGAGATCAAAGAGGATTTCGAGTTTAGAAATTTTTGGAATTAAGAGTATCCCAATGAAGCGCATATTTCAACTTAAGATAGTGATGGTGATGAGGAGACACCATCAATTTCCACTCCAACAACTACAGTAGACTCTGCAAATAAATTTGTTTTGAGTGAGTTCATGATAGAAAAATTTAGTAAAGGGGTAGCCATAATATAAAAAAGGGTTATGGAGGTGGTGGTATGGGGCCCCAAGGATAAGGCATTTGAGAGCCAGTGTTGGTAGAAATTAAAAAAAAACCCAAACAACAAATAGTCATTGGAGTTAAATCATCAGGGAAAGGTAATACTGCTAAATCTAAACCTACTTTTGTCGCAACTTCAAATCCAGACTATCAAGACAATCATATTCAATCAAAACGAGAACATCAACATGGTGGTCAATCAAGTTCTATTTCCACTGGTGGAGATGGTGTGGGCACTAGTATTAGTTCTGATGAATAAGTGAAACAAAAATAAATCTCTGACAAGAGGCCAATAATAGAAGATACTATACATGATCCCAGTTGAAGTGATCAAGGCAATGTGAAGAAGAAGAATGTTATGACACAAATGACAACTCCAACTCCAACTCCATCAATTTCCACTTGCACTGCAAAGGTATTATTTGCATCTTCAGAAAAAACCTCTCAAAAGAGTCAAATAACTCCAGTTGTAAGTGACTTTGGGACATGATTAGGAATGGGTATTGAAAATCTTCAACATGCATTAGTTTCAACTGCAGACATAGGTGGAGGCACCTACATCATTGAAATTTTTTTTCACCATTCACACATTCAATTACATTAGCAACCCCAAATTTTCATTACAATGCTTTCCTTGATTAATTTGTAGACAAAACAAATATGAATAAAGAAAATAAGAAGAAAATGAAGAGGGTTGCGCACTGCAGCTTCAAAGGAACAACCCACATCGAATAGGGTATTCCCCACATATGATACAAACAAATAAATGATGGAGTACATGGTTTTTACACCCCCAAATAAAAATAAAAATCTACCAAAGATTTGGATAGATCCCTCTGAATTTCGCGTTAGCACCATCCAAATGGATTTTTCCAAAGTTAAAAATGTGGACAAAATTAATGTGTCAAAAAAGACCAACGAAGTGGTCTACACATCATTTCTCAAGATGGAGAGAGAAAAATAAGCTGGAGAGACAAATTGAAAAGTTACAGGTAGACCTTGAAAATTAGAAAGAAAAGAGGAAAGCAACAGAAAACATCAGCAATGAATTGCAGAAAAGGATAATTTTTTTGGCTCTGAATCTACAATTTCAGAGAACGAAAATATGGAGACAAAATTGAATGATGTGAAGAAAAAATGGGCTGAAAGCGTCAAAATTTTTGAAAAGGAAAGAGCCTCTATAGAACAATTATACAAAAAGGTGGAGAATGTTGCTTCCTCAACAAGAAATTTGCAAAACCAATTGGACCATTAGAAGGAAAAGATAAAGAAGTTGGTATAAAAAGTAGAGGAAGAAAGAAAAAGAGTTGAAGCACTGTCAGAAGAGCTGCATAAGGATAAAAATATAATCAAATATTCCCAAGACAAAATGAAGAAAACTACTAAAAAAACATTGAGGTATATAAAATAAAAAAATTGGGGGCAAATAATGCAGAGGAATGACCAGTTGTGTCAGTGGTTTGAATTAAATGAAAGTCCGAGAGTAGACTATGTGAAGCTCAATGAATAAATTTCTCAGAAAAGAGGGGTTTGTTCAAGAGAGAAAATTGCAAATTTTTTTTTTGCTGACACTCTACAAAGCTAGTGACAACTATTTGGCATCCAAGGGAATTCACAACCATATTGATACCTCAGTTAAGGCATCATCTATCATTCAAATTGTGTGAAACTACAGGAAGCAAAGGAATGTCTTGGTAAGGCTACAAATAAGGTGATGAAGCTACATGGAAAGATACATAAATTGATAGATCTTGGTTTTATGAAGAGTGTTGATGCAAAATATAAATACATTAGAAATATTTCTTTCAAAAATAAGATGGAGGAGAAAAATAAGGGTGATGTAGACCAGTTTCCTAAGGACACAAGTGAGGCAAGTTTTTTGGGTTACATCAAACTATTGATAACCTTGAATGTAACATTGAATGAAACATTTCTGTCAAGGTCCTCTTCGAAATATGAATTACTAACAAATTTGCAGGTCACTTACCATATGTTACAATAAATTGGATTTCCATCAGATGCAGAGAGGAGCACCCTAAAAACACTGACACAATGATCAGATATAGAATTATGGAAATGATTGTAGTTCCATCAAGTGATCAATAGAACATCCTACAAAGGGCATTCAGACCAAAAACCACATGCCATCGTAAATAAATGTAAATTGTACCATGTAAACTTGTTAGTATCAAAGAGATAATATAAATTTCAATTTTTTCTGTCTTCTATGACTATCCAGTCATTCAATTTTGATTGAAAAAAAATATTTATTTCAATCTGAACTTCATTTTAAAATTTTAAGGATTCTAAGGAATTCTACTTGGGTGGGGTTTTGTATAATTGGATTATTTTTTTGTTTCCCACATGTAATGACAACTTATTGTAAAATAAAAAACATATTCACGTTGTAAAATAAACAACATATTCACTTTCAGATCCAAGTAATGAGAAGTAGAACAAATAAAATTTATGCCATTATGGATATTAGAATTAATAAATGTATGTATGTATACATATATATGTAACATGTTGTTGTTAAACAAAAAATTACATCTCCAATTGCAAACGGAGCTTTTTCTTCATAATTTTGTTCCAAATCTTCTCTAGGCTTCAGACCCAAGAAATCGATTGACTTGTGTCATATGATGATTCTTATATTCATCAAGAAAAAAATGCACAATCTTGAAAAACTTGAGCATCCAATACTCAATGGATTAAAATTGGTCCAGCATAGAATTCAAAACTACCATGTTTATAACGCCAAATTTATCATATTCTCTTGTTTCATGTCTGACTTTAATATAAATATTAGTCCTCTAGATTGAAAATCTCTACAACTGGCAGTCTCCTTTTGCTGTCAAAATAGGAGGAACTTGTATTGGTCGGTCCTCATAAAACCTTTCCAACTGAATTAACTTATTATGAAAAAATATATGATTTTGTAGAATAATGCACAACTCATCAATTTTTTCAATAATTTTCAAAATGGAATTGCAGCTAATATCATCCAAATTTGCATGTTTGAGCAACATTGATAAACATTCCACTTTTGGAGACCATATTTTTTTGAAGCATCTCAATATAACTGGTGACTTGACATGAATCTCATTGATTGTATTATGCAATTATTTATAATTAACCCAAACAAGTTTAACAATGTCATAGATGCGGGTCAGCCTATGGTCACACATATTTTTAGTCAAGGCAGATGAATCATCTATCACCGATAGCGTGGGAACAGAAGGGTGGAGTGAAAAGGTATTCTTCTCTTCTACCAAATCTTTGAATCTCTTCTCTTCATCATTGTTTGAACTTTTTTCAACCACTTTGTTCCTTTTGAGATCATCTTCCAACCTTTCTACTTCATCCTTGAGCGCTTTTATCTCCTATGACAAGGTATTATTCTCTTCTACCAAATCACCAACTCTCTTCTCTTCAACATCTTTTGAAATTTTGTCAACCACTTTTTTTACTTTTGAGCTCATCTTCCAACCTTGCTAATTCATCCTTGAGCACCTTCATCTCCTATGAAAAAGTATTATTATCTTCTACCAAATCACTGAATATCTTCTCTTCATCATCATTTGAACTTTTCTCAGTCTCTTTTCTCTTTTTGAGATCATCTTCCAACCTTGATACTTCATCCTTTAGCACCTTTATCTCCTGTTAAAAGGTATTATTCTCTTCTACCAAATCACCAAATCTCTTCTCTTCAACATCGTTTGAACTTTTGTCAACCACTTTTCTACTTTTGAGCTCATCTTCCAATCTTGCTACTTCATCCTTGAGTGCTTTCATCTCTCGTGACAAAGTATTATTCTCTTCTACCAAATCACTGATTATCTTCTCTTCATCATCGTTTGAACTTTTCTCAGTCACTTTTCTCTTTTTGGGATCATCTTCCAACCTCGCTACTTCATCCTTGAGCACCTTTGTCTCATGAAGTGAACTTAAAGCATCTGACGCTGGTTGATGTGAAGAAGAAGTAGAAGAGGAAGTTGAAGTAGGATGTAGAGAAGGTAGGAGTGACACCACCTTATTATACTCATGTAGAAATTTTTCTTTTTTAAGTTTTAACTTACTCAAATATTCTAGAAGCTTGTTAAAATATGCATGATAAGTTATTGTCTCTTTTTTTAAGAGCATTGCAGATATGTCAAGAGGTCTCATTTTAAAAACATCAAGATGTCGATAAGATCTCCTACCCTCTTCTTAATTTGGGCCTTTTGAATATGATCATCATGAAATATTGACCACACTGCCAATACGTCATACTAAGAGCTATAAAATGACCCAAAATACAACCCTTGAGCCTACTCTTTAGTTGGTAAAGATAAAAAGTCTAGCGATTCTATTTTTATAGTGTCCAATGCAATTATAGCAGAGGTCCCATCGTTCAAGTAAAAAATATCCACTATTCCTTACAATTTTCCTTGTCTCCTCAGGGGTCATCTTCGATATGAAATAATTAACCTCCTCTAAAAATTCATCTATAAATCTATCAATATTTATGTCTTCCGTATTCCTAGATGCCAACCTTTCTTTGAGCATATTTAAAGATTTCCCCCTTTTTCTTTTAGGAAAATGTAGAGTATGCCAATACTCTGACATCTTCTCCTGCCTGTACTCTTTCAAAATCTATTATAATTTGTTCCTCTAATTCAATGTGTACCACTTTGTATGTTGGGTCAATCTTTTTAATTTTTTCTTCTTCCATCTCTATTCTCCTCTGAACTTTGACATCAGAAGAAGCATTTCTAATTAAGTCCTCAAAATTATCATGCTCATGATCAAAGGCTTCCAATTTAAACACGACCCTGGTATGATGAATAAAGTGTTCTGGATCTGATTTTCTGAATTTTACAAAATTTATCTTGTATGGTAGTAACTTGGAATATAACAGGTCGAATCCTCCTTTTCCCAAGATCTCAAAATCACATAAAAATATTGTTTTTGGTAGGAAGGAGCCCTTCTTTACCTTTCAGTTTCTTAAATGAGCCTCGTCAGACTCATTCAACTTCCAAATGATTTATAAGAAAGCAATTCTATTTTGTACATATATAGGAAAAATATGGGGTTTAACTGGTGCACCGTACACTTTAATGATAGTGTACGTGAGGTAAAATTACTAGTCTCCCTAGATATGGTATATTCTTAGGTGGGGCTCTAGCTCAAAGGGCCTCAAAAATATCCTCACCCTGTCTGATAATCTCCAATTGATTGGGTACCCCAAATTTTGCAGCAAAAACTTCACAAATAATTCCTCAAACATGACATATTCCAAGTTGGAACAATGCATGTCCCATAATTAAATCCATTCTTGAATAGGAAACCTCTAGTTTTGTTCATCTACATTTCTCAAATTCAGATTTGTGACCCAAGGGAAAGGAGAAACCTTGCTTCCACCATACAAAATAATGTGGCACAATAGAGAATACCACCTAAATTGAATAACACGACTACCCTTTTGGATATCTAAAATGGATTCATGAATAGAATTAGAAATGAATGAGGAAAATTAAGAGAAGGTGTTGTTATTTTTGTTCTAGATTTTGGTGGCCAACATCATAAGATGCACAAGCATCTTGGAGTGTACATCAATTACCAACACTTCGCAAAGTAAGTGTATATGAAATAATCCTCAAAAATTTTATAATCAAAGGGCTCAACATCTGACTTTCAAAATGCAATAGGCTTCCCATCCTTCTTCTCCCTTCTATGAAATAGAATCCATTTAAATTTGAAGATACCTTTGTCCCTAATGTATTCCCTCCCTAGAGATAGAAAATCAATGGGAACCAGGGCATTATGGTTTAACATAAATGTTTCAAAAATAGATTCCCCATCAAACTTGGCCAACAAAAAACCCTTCTATGTGGAGACAAACCCTCTCTCTGGATTATAGCATTTTCACATAGATATAATTAGGTATACATTTACAAAAACATTTTGAATGACAAGTCTTCTCGAATCCAATATCCATGCACTGTTCACTAGAATTGGGGCTCTACTATTGTTGTAAAAATACACGAAAAATCCCTTCTGCTAATTCGGGTGTAAGAATCGCTAGAAGATGTTGCCTTGTCCACAACTGTATCAAATAGAATATATTTACCTTGGGCATGCCTTCCCCATTTCAAATAACTAGACAATTGATAAATAATATGTTCATCAAGGCCCCTCTTAGCATTAGCTGAACCTCTTCTTGAATTTCCACTCATCGTAATTAAACTCAGAGTATTTAAGAAATGTACAAGCAATGATTGCAAAATGAAATTGAATATTAAATTTTTTTGTTCTCACAAATTCAAAAACAAAGTACTTCTTTTCTAAAGCTAAGCCCTTAAATACTGAGAAAACCCTTTCAAAGATGGAAATAATTAAACCAAACAATAACACGTCAACTTACTTGTACTTGATACCACACTCATAAAGTCAAAGTTCAAACCCTTGTAGTTTTGTTCATTGCTAATGCTCGCACTGCCTAAATTACACAAATTCATCAACTATGAATCTTCATAGATATTGAATTATTTAAAATTGAATGCAATTATGAAGTGTTTGTTCAATGAGAATTGACAAAAACCAACACTACAGACCATACATGCGAACCAACAACATAAAATAAACCCTAGCTCATAGTTTTGAACTTGGGACGTTGATCTTCATCAGTCACGAAGATTATTGATTATATCACATATATTTCTAATAAAATGGGAAACATATCCTTATTTTTAATAATCACATATTGGTGGTAGGACCCGCCATTAAAGAATGATCGATAATTTATTTGATAATTGTTTATAAGATTGTCCCATGAAGGTACATGACAAGCTATGACTTCGTCGCACTATGGTGGTAAGCCCATCATGAACAAGTTGCAATAGAACTAACCAGTCATATAGTACCTAAACCCACATCATGACATTATTTCATATCATAGCATATTGTTAGTAGGACCCACCACATGGAGGAAAAATTAATAGTTTAAACTATAAAACTAATTCACAACTTGAAAAATATTAAAATGATTTAAAAATTTATTTGTTAATTATTTATAAGATGGTCCCATGAAGGTACGTTGAAAGCTATAATTAATTTATTCATAAACAGCCGTTGGATGATAGAAGATCAATGACGTAAGGTCTATTTTGGGGTGAAAATATGAAGCATAATAAACTGTTCAGAAAGTTTCAAAAAATAGACACATGTGAGATGCCATTAGAAGGGGTGACAACTTGTTGGCACATTGAATGGTTTCTTTTGTTCCAAGACACTGGCGCATTCGACGTGGAGCTTCCATCTTGGAATAAAGTTAATAAAATGGGACACTTGTCATTATTTTGCATAATCACATATTGGTGCCAGGATGCACGAACAATAATTCATTTGTTAATTATTTATAAGATGATCCCAAAAAGGTACGTAACAAGCTATGGATTCATTGCACTATGGTGGTAGGCCCATATTGAACACAAAGGTACCCAACATTATTTCACAGCATCACATATTTCTATTAGGACTCACCACTTGAAGACAAGATTAATATTTTAAAGCTAATTCACAAATTAAAGATAATGTTTACAATTTATTGATATTCTGTTAGAATAACTGAGAGGGGAGAGGGGGGGGGGGGGGGAATCAGTGGCCTTAACAATTATTCCAAAAGATCCAACCAAAAANGATATTCTGTTAGAATAACTGAGAGGGGAGAGGGGGGGGGGGGGTGAATCAGTGGCCTTAACAATTATTCCAAAAGATCCAACCAAAAAACTTGTCTCTCAAATATAATACCTTAATTTATCTTACAGTCCCAATTTCATCAAGATGTATGCCATAAATAATCTTAACAAATATAAACTGCTGGGTAAGATATACTATTTATCTTTTCTGGATTTTACCGAGTAGCAGCAAATAAACTTAGTGTTAACTGACCAATCCAGTTTCAATAATGTGTAAAACAAAATATCAATTGAATGAAACATATACACATTTGACACATATTTTTAACGTGGAAACCCAATATGGGAAAAACCACCTAGGACCGGTAACCTAAAATATTTTTACTCTTCTGAAGTGAGCTCGGTGAAGAGCCAACCCTGTCAAAGGTTACAATATACACTGTTAAGTGCGACCTTGTTAGAGGATTTAAAACCTAAAATTTGTCTTTTGACCTAGCACTCACTATGGTGTCAACAAGAAAAACTTTTGATATTCTTGAGTATCTCAATACAACAAGGACTGTTAAATCCCACTCGGTTAAGAGATTTTCTGAATCAATGGTTAAACTAATACAATAAATGATCTGTTCAAAATACAACTTTGATTTGTGAATATTTAGATCTATTGTTAGTCCAATAATACCTCTCTGATCAATATATACTTTAGTTCCTTTTCTTTCTTTTTTTATTCTGCTCGGTGAATGCTCTGTCCTCTGTTGCTCAGTGTTTGCAGAATTCCTTGGCTCTGTTCTTCAACCTGTATTCTCAGATCTGCATGAAGAGTTCTATCTTCATACAAAATATATTTAGCATTCCTATTTTTGATAACAAATTCCTTGTCTCTTTATATAGACATGATTAGCCACTCAATCTCCTTGTTTATGTCGTAGATCTTTCCTTGATCTGTAAAAATCACCATGATTTTCTTTATCCCATAAAGCTCTCCTTTAGTTTTATTCTGTAAATCTCTCCTTGATAACTGTGAATAAAACACACTTTTAATCTCCTTCCTTGCTTTAGTTTAACTGATCATTGATAATAAAAAAAAAATCAGTCAATCCCTAAATTGTAGCTCTGCTAGCTAAGAAATTTTGTCATTATTTAACTCTAGTTATGCTCGGTCATTAACTCCATTTATGCTCGGTCATCAAATCTTGTTATGCTCAATCATCAACTCCAGTTATGCTCTGTCATTAACTTCAGTTATGCTCAGTAACACTTGCTCAGTTATTACTGTGCTCGGTATACACTGTGAACTGCTCGGTGTTCACTATCACTCGGTGTATATAGACACTTCATTGTTTACTGACCACATAAACTTTGTCTTTTCACATCTTCAAGGTTATGACAATATGTGTATGAACAATCAAACCATATCAAGTTGACATCAATGAAAATACAATACATTAACTAATTTAATGTCTTGCATTCAATTTTGCAGCTCGGTGATCATCAACTTATCATCTTCAAACATTCAATAAGTTATAGTTCATCAATCTCTCCTTTTGGCATTGATGGAAACACAATATGAAATATGCAGTATAAAATGTGCCATAACATACCAAACTTATTGTTCTATAACCAATTCAAATATCTAAATCTCGGTAAGCTCTTCTAGCTCAGATTTAATATGTTTAATCACTACAAACAATGTTTACCATACAAATCTCCATGTAGATTTGATTCTACTGTGTGCTCTCCCTTTCTTTATTCCCTTCAATGGATAGGTGTAGCAATTCTGTCTCTCCCTTTCTTGTAGAATCTCTTCTCCTTTTTCTGGATAGATATGCAGTGTTAACTCTCTCCAATTCTCTCCCTTTAATGGATGGTTATTTCATTTATAGTAACTTTTAGATATTTTGTCCCTTTCTGTTGTAGAATATCTTCTCCTCGATGGATATTTCATTGAATCTTTCTCTCCCTTTGACAACAATGCAAAAAAAATATACAACTATGTAGTAGCCAACAATATCTCTGGTGTGTGGTTCAGATAAGTACCTTTAGTGTATTGATATGTCATTACAGTCCATATCTCAGCTTTCATCAACATGATTAATATTCTGATAATGTGTAGGATGATGCAACCTCTTAGTCAGGTTAGTGACCAATAGAGAAGGGATGAACCACTAGTCTATTCCTCAGGTATTCAAATGTATCTTTTGGAAATGGTTTTGTGAATATATCTACTAGTTGTTCTTTGGATTGTACATATTCCAGTATTACCTATTTCTCCTATATTTGTTCCCTCAAGTAATGATACTTAATAAATATGTGCTTTGTCTTAGCATGCATCACATGGTTCTTTGAAATGTTTATAGCACTTGTATTATCAAAATAGATAATTACTGGGTCAAGAATTTCCTCATTCATACCTTTCAACAATTTCTTGATCCATGCAATGTTAGAGAAATTTGTAGCAACAACTACATATTTTGCTTCTGCATTTGATTTAGATATGCATCCTTGATTTTTACTTATCCATGTGACAAGTTTGTCACCCATAAAGAATGCTCTTCCTATAGTTCTCTTTCTATCATCTAGGTTTCCAGCCCAATCAACATTAGTATAAACTTGTAGCTCAAATTTTCCTTCTTTATTGTACCACAAACCATAGTCTTCAGTATTCTTCAGATATCTCAAAATTATTTTAACAACAGTCATGTGTGATTCCTTAGGATTAGCAAAGAATCTTGTAACTATACCAACTACATGTGCTATATCAGATCTAGTGTGTACAACATACATTAGTTTTCCAATCATAGATCTGTATAAGGTCTAATTTACCTTGTTTGTCTTGTCTTCCTTTATCAATTTGCATCCAGTTTCCATAAGTGTTCGAACTGGTTTTGAGTCCTCCACCTTGAATATCTTCAAAACTTCTTTGATGTATTTGGATTGTGTGATATAGATAGCTTCAGCCTGTTGTAGAGGTTATAGACCAAGAAAAAAATTGATCTCTCCAAACCTTGACATTTCAAATTCTTTGCTCATTTCATCAGCAAATGACTTGCATAGCATATCATTACCTACAAATATGATATCATCAACAAATATCTCAACAATCAATGTCTTATCATCATTATCTCCTTTCAAATATAGATTACTATTGTTACTTGTTCTAAAAAATACAATACTATTGAGATAAGAGTGAATTCTTTCATACCATGCTCTTGGTGCTTGTTTCAATCCATACAAGGCTTTGTGTAGTTTACAGACCATGTTCCTCTTGTTCGGATCAACAAACCCTTTAGGTTGTTCAATGTATACCTCCTCTTCTAGTATTCCATTAAGAAATGCAGATTTAAAATCCATTTGGTATACTTTGAATCCTTTAAAAGAAGCATAAGCAAGTAGAATTATTACTCTTTCTATTCTAGCAATGGGTGCAAAGGTTTATCCATAATCAATACCTTCTTCTTGTGTATACCCTTTTCATACCAGTCTTTCTTTGTTCCTTGTGAGTTCTCCATTCTCATTAATTTTATTTCTGAAAATCTATTTGGTGCCAATGACATTTTTTTCACTCGGTATAGGTACTAATGTCTATGTTTTATTCTTCTCAATATGTTCAATCTCTTCATTCATTGCACTAACCCATTCTTGATTCTCAAGTGAAGCATTAACAGATTTAGGCTCAAAATCACAATTCAGACATCTATTGTTAAGTGACTTACTTCTTGTTCTCATTCCTACTCTTTTTTCCCCAATGATCTAGTCCTATGGATGGTGTCTTCTGACATATATAGAAAGTACATGTTCATATCTCTATTCTTCATTTTGATCTTCATCACTCAGTTCAACATTGTGAGCATTTTCTTGATTCTCAGTGTGTGCAGCCTATTGCTCGGTTGAATTGTTCTGTTGCTCGGGCAAGGTGTCAGGTTCTTCAATGTAGACAAATTTGTTATAATCTTCAGGTTCCTTTCTGCTTTCCTCATCATTTTTCTCAGCAAATTCATCCACTTTAACATTTGCACTCTCAATTATTTTGTCAGAAGATTTCTTCAGACATTTATAAGCTTTTATTTTAGTAGAATATCCTAGAAATATTCCTTCATCACTTTTAGAGTCAAATTTCCCATTTCTATCATCTTTCTGTATATAACACTGACTTCCAAAAATTTAAAAGTAACTCACATTTGGTGTGTATCCATACCATAGATCATAAGGTGTCTTATTTGTGTCTTTCTTCAATTGAACTTAGTTCAGTGTAAAGATAGTTGTACTTACAACTTCTCTCCAGAATGTTTGTGTGATGCCTTTTTTAATCATCAGTGTTTTGGCACAATAAAAAAATGATCTATTCCTCCTTTCAGCAATCCCATTTTGCTGTGGTGTTCTCGGTGCAGAAACTTGTCTTGTAATCCCATGCTCATTACAAAAGTTAATGAATTCACCATAAATAAATTCTCCTCCTCTATCTAATCTTAAAAATTTCAGTTCTTTTCCACTTTGTTTTTCAATTTTAGCTTTATAGCATTTGAACATCTTAAATGCTTCAGATTTATCTTTTAAGAACATAACAATCATCATCCTAGAATAGTCATCAACAAATAAAATAAAGTATCTGTCACCGTAACAACTCTTTGTTCTCATTGGTCCACATAAGTCAGTATGGACTAACTCCAGAATAGAATTAGATGAGTAGGTTTGTCTCTTGAAACTAGACTTTGTCATTTTTCCTATTTGACAATTTTTGTACATAACATGGCCGGGCTTTGAAATAATTGGTAAGCCTCTCACTTTTCTTTTCTTACTTATCTTAACCATGTTGTCAAAACTCACATGACATAAAATTTTATGCCACAACCAAATGTCTTCATTTCTAGTCAATAAACAAGTGGTCTCAATATTATCAAGATAGAATAGATTACCTTTTGTTTGTTCACCAGTACTGATCAACTTTCCTGTTCCATTATAGTTCATTACCTTTTTTTTCTCAAATGCAACTCAGTGTCCTATGTTGTTCAACTATGAAACACTCAATAGATTATAGTAAATTCCTTTTACCCAATATGCATTTTCACACCTGATCAGATTATTCAACATGATGGTACCTTTTCCTTCAACTAGGAAAGGTAAGTCATTACCCATCCTAACTGATCCACCATTATAATATTCAAAAGTTTCAAAATTTTCTTTATCTCCAGTCATGTGATGAGTACAACCTTTATCAATAATCTAGACATCATTTTTTCTAACTTTAGATATGAGTGGTATTTCAACATACCTTTATTCTTTGTCTGAATCATCCTTCATAGCAACAAATACTACCTCAATATCTTCATCAGAATCAGTATCAAAATTTTCATCTTTGTTCTCAACCAGGTAAAAAGCCTTCTTGCCTTTGTCCTTGTAATCTTGGTTATCTCTTTTGTCAGAGTGTCAGTTTCTTCTATAGTCTCGGTCATCACTTTTGTCATACTTATTTTCATAAGATCTGTCATTGTTTCTTTCATCCTTTCTCTTGTTAGGGCATCTAGCAGAAAAATGTCCAATTTATTTGCAATTAAAATAGACTAATAGTAATTTACCTTTATATCTTCCTTTACCTCTATGTAATCTCCTAGCCATTAGTGCTTCAAGTTCATCAAGTTCTTGCTCATCACTATCACTGTCACTATCATTTCTTATAGTGTGTTTGTTAATAGATTTTCTCATTTTTAGAGAAGACTTGAATGCATACTCAATAGTAGGTAAGACACTATTGTCATAGTTGTTCATCTCAAATGAAATAAATCTACCAATCAAACTATCAAGAGTAACTTTTTTACTAGATACTGCTCTCATTTCTTGAATTGCAGATACTCTAATAGCATAAATAGGTAGTAAGGTTCTTAGAATTTTACTTAAAATTGTTTCTTCATCAAGTACCCCTCCTACTCCATGGATAGAATTAACCACTTCTTTGATTTTGTCACTGTACTGAGTGATGTTCTCTCTTTCTTTCATTCTCAGGTCATCAAACTTTCCTCTTAGGCTTTCAACTTTAGCTCTTAGCACATTGGCATCTCCTCCATGTACTAGCTTGAGTTTGTCCCACATTTTCTTTGCAAAGGTGCATGATTTCACATCTTCAAATTCATCATCAGTTAGTGAAGAAGCAAGTTATATCATCATATAATTGTGTACATGTTTCTCTCTCAATTGATCAACAGTTAGAGGTCCAGTAGGTGCAACATATTCAGTATCCAAGTGTTGTGTAACATCATTTAAAATACTAGATAGATTAAGCCTTATCCTACTTTTGAATGATGCAAATTTGTCCTTGTTCAACTTAGGCACACCCCTTTTACTCATCTTTTGATCTTTAGCTTAATTCCCTTTAAAATTTTCTTGCAAGCACCAGAGCTCTGATACCAATTGTTAGAATAACTGAGAGGGGGGGGGGGGGGGGGGGAANGGTGAATCAATGGCCTTAACAATTATTCCAAAAGATCCAACCAAAAAACTTATCTCTCAAATATAATACCTTCAGTTATCTTACAGTCCCAATTTCATCAAGATGTATGCCATAAATAATCTTAACAAATATAAATTCTCAGTAAGATATACTATTTATCTTTTTTGGATTTTATCGAGTAGTAGAAAATAAACTTAGTGTTAACCAACCAATCTAGTTTCAATAATGTGTAAAACAAAATATCAATGCAATGAAACATATACACATTTGACACAAATTTTTAACGTGGAAACCCAATATGGGAAAACCACCTAGGACCGGTAACCCAAAATATTTTCACTCTTATGAAGTGAGCTCGGTGAAGAGCCAACCATGTTAAAGGTTACAATACACAATGTTAAGTGCAACCTTGTTAGAGGATTTAAAACCAACAGTTTGTCTTTTGACTTAGTACTCACTATGCTATAAACAAGAAAACCTTTTGATACTCTTGAGTATCTCAATACAATAAGGATTGTTAAATCCCACTCGGTTAAGAGATTTTTTGAATCAATGGTTAAACTGATACAATAAATGATCTATTCAAAATACAACTTTGATTTGAAAATATTTAGATCTATTGTTAGTCCAATAATACCTCTCTGATAAATATATACTTCAGTTCCTTTGCTTTCTTTCTTTATTCTTCTCGGTGAATGCTCTATCCTCTATTTCTCGGTGTCTGCAAACTTTCTTTTCTCTGTTCTTCAACCTGTATGATCATATCTGCATGAAGAGTTCTATCTTCATACAAAATATATTCAAAATTCCTCTTTTTGATAATGAATTCCTTGTCTCTTTATATAGACATGATTAGCCGCTCAATCTCCTTGTTTATGTCATAGATCTTTCCCTGATCTGTAAAAATTGCCATGATTTTATTTATCCCGTAAAGTTCTCCTTTAGTTTTATTCCGTAAATCTCTCCTTGATAACTATGAATAAAATGCTCTTTTAATCTCCTTTGTTGCTTTAGTTTAATTGATTTTTTATAATAAAATAATCAATCGATCAATCCCTAAATTGTAGCTCTGCCAACTAAGCAATTTTGTTGTTCTTTAACTCCAGTTATGCTCGGTCATTAACTCTAGTTATGCTTGGTCATCAACTCTATTTATGCGCGGTCATTAAATTTATTTATGCTCGGTAACACTTTCTCGGTTATTTCTGTGCTCGGTATACACTATGAACTTCTCGGTGTTCACTGTCACTTGGTGTATACAGACACTTTATGTTTTACCAACCACATAAACTTTGTCTTTTCAGATCTTCAAGGTTATGACAATATGTGTATGAATAATCAAACCATATCAATTTGATATTAATGACAATACAATACGTTAACTGATTTAATGTCTTGCATTCACTTTTATAATTCAGTGATCATCAACTTATCAGCTTCAAACATTCAATCAGTTATAGTTCATTATATTCACATTTCATAAACGAAGATTGGAAATCTAATAAATCAAAATTGAAGACAATGTTTATAAAGATTATACAATGAATTATGGAACATAGTAAAGCTACTCAACATTGTAGTATGTTAATAAATTATTTATAAATGAAAAATTAAAAAGTGCAGGTGAATTTTCACTCGCATAGAGAAAACTCAATTTGGATTTTGTAATATAATTCATGATCACGAATTACAGTAAAAAGTATAAATATCTAGAAATAGTCTCAGAATTGATAGTCTCCTAGAAAATGCTAAATCTCACTTACCCAAATCCAATTCCCAATTCATCTCCTAAAACCACACTTCACTTTCTTTTTCATTCTGACCTGTACTTTGTTCACTTGAGTTCATCTCAACACAGATACTAATACTTTATGTGCTCTTTATTTTCACACTGTCAAAATGTTTCCTAACCCTCTCCTTTCACATGTGGAAGTCTAGTGTGTGAGTTCCCTCTCATAAGGAAATATTTTGACATTATAATGATTGGTATAAACCCTCAAACAGAATTTGAGGTTCTTGCCAATTTTTTTTCCTGTCTTTGATTTCAAGAACTCCAATGCACTGAAAACTCTCTCATCCTCAATAGAGCCCAATATCATCATTCGATACAAGTCAACAAGTTTGAATTATTCTGAGAGTTATGTTATAATGATTCAAAATAATTGAGAGGGGGTGAGTCAGCTATCCAAGGTCTAGATGTACCAATTGAACTTTCAAATACTTCAACCAACTCAGATCCACTCAGTAATCCACTCAATCTCTATAGCATATGATCAACAATATAAACTTGCAGTATACTGTCCTACTGTAATCAATTTGTATAATATAAAACTCAACACATCAAATAAAATTTACACAAATATGACACTAGGATTTAATGTGGAAACCCAATATGGGAAAACCACTAGTAACATGCTACCAATGTTTCACTCTTCTGAAGTGAGCTCTGTGAAAAGAGAACTCGACTGAAGGTTACAATACACACTATTAAATGTGACCCGATTAAAGGATTTAATCACTCTGTTAGAAGTGAACCTTGTTAGAGGGCTTAGACCATTCCATTAGAATGTCACCTTGATTAAAGGATTTAACAACATGACTGTTAGGTCAACCTTATTTAAAAGGATTTTGTAACTGATACAATGGTTAGAAAGTAACAAAAAATCATGAACGAAGGAAAAGAAAAGGAGGAGCTAACAGAGCAATCTAATATGAAGGTTGGTGACAGAAAAAATAAAAGATAGAGAAAGGACTCTAACCACAATACTATGGTCGGGTTAGAAATGGATGATAAAATTCCAAAGAGTAAGGAGGATCATGGGGCCAGTATGAAGAATTGGATTAGCAAGGATATGAAGCAACACTTGAAGGAAATGCAAGAATCCATGGAGCCCTTCAAAAATAAGCTAGAAGAAATGGAGAAGGATCTTCTGATGAAGGTAAATAATAACAAAAAAAATGATGAGATAACGGCTAGAGTCAATGCTCTTGTGGAGAAAAAGCCGAAAGATATGAAAAATCAAATCAGCCACACTGGGCATATGATTAAAATAATTCTCAAGCATAGAAATGAGGGGCTGAAAGTCTCTATTCAAAATCTTAAAGCTTTATATGCCTACTTGGAGAGAAGATTTCTGGAGAATACAACCATTATAATAGAAGACAAAGCTGGGAGCTCGGGCCCAAGAACTAGAACTCAAAGTGACATCAAAAGGAAAATTCCAGAGATTCCAAAAGAGATGAAAGTACTAAAAGATTCCATCGATAAGATGGAAGAAATGCATAAAGAGGCTAAGGTAGCCTTTGAAAGTGTAAAGTAATTTTTATTTCCGTTATGTGCTGGAAACTGGATTGGAAGTTGTGCTGGTAACTATTTTTTTGGCAGTTTTCTATTTTCCTTTTTTGGGTTAATGGGGGTTCGCCGTGGTCCTTCTTTTTTTTATAGCAGGCTATCGTTGTTTGTAAGGGTTGTTGATGCTTATCTCTATTAATTTTATGTAAAAGGTTTCGGGGTCCTTTCAAAACCCGTATTTGCCTTAATCAAAAACAACAAATTATGATCTGAAACATACAACTCACTTTGCAAATACAGATCCAATTATAGCTCAAATGCTAATTCAGTGACTGGACTTCAGTGTCATCTCCATCATTCTATTCTGCTCAGAAATGCTTCAAGAAATCACCACTGTGCAGTCCAGTACTACTCTCTTCAGCCTTCTCTTCCTTCTGCTTAGATTTCACCAATCAACTGAATTAACCACATACCACCACCTTAACATAACCTGCAATTAGGTTAAACTTATACCTCTCTGATTAGGTAGCTTGATCTATTGCCACTTAATCATCACCATAAATCTCAGGTTTAGGTTAGATCCAATGAATCCTTCCATCACTTCGTTTCCATCTATATTGTAGAATACATCCTAAAACTCCTTCTTGAGTCCATACATAAAATGGTTAAACATATATTAAATGTTCATTTAATTCTCCACAACAATCATCCTTATCTTAAATACGCTTCACATATCCCAAGAAAATCAACTATGTTGGCTGGGATCTCAAATCTCTCTCAAACAGTCATAATACTGACACTCGGTCAATACTGTGCATTATCACTCAATCATCTCTGTGTAACTCGATAATTCTCTAACCCTCAGAACATGTTGATGCTCGATCAAAACTAAAATTTTATTGACATATACTGGCGCTCGGTCGACACTCACATCACTCGACATTAATCAAGACATACTTAAGTTCCTTAATCTTCTGCTCTGTAACTCAGTCAAGACTAAACTTGTAGTCATCCAAACTTTACTTAGAATTAAGATAAACAATATATTACCTTTTCAAGGTGCGTTCTCATCAAGTACCCATCATAGTTTCACATAACTCAACTATTCACCAGGTCTTCTTTTTATCTCTCATTTTCAAATATTCTTCATTAATAAATTGATATGGCACTTTAAAAGATAGCAACTACCTTACGAGTTAAGGTTTGACATCAATGACAATATAACAATTGTTTCAATTGTAGTTTCCAACTATCTCCCTCTTTGGCATTGATGGAAAACACATGCAAACAAACAACATATGCAAGGTGTTGGTGCTCAAAAACACTGGATATGATATCTAGTTGTTTTCACCAACTAACAAATTCAACTACGATTGTGATTTGAATCCCTACAATTTAGGTTAGTAAACCAAGGCTGGTAGGCCCAAATCTTAAAATTTTAAAAATACTTCAAACTAATCTAAATACTAAAAATTACTATAAAGATCAATTACTTACACTGTATAAACCTACATCAACATATAATCATCAAAATATATTTGAAATAAAAAATATAATGAATGAATCTAGTATTAGTAAACTTCTAAGATATAACTAAAAACATATCAGTTTCCAGTAGATGATGAGATCAGTGCCTAATCAATACTTGGGCTATAGAGTTAGGGATGCTTTCAATCCTATGTACAATTCAGAGATGGTTTTAGGGCAACTTGTTTAAATATAAAACAAGACCATCATTCCAAAGGCTTCAACAAGAAATATATTTCAATTCAAATTTTATAATCAGTCAATCAAATTTAACTCTATTACCAGAGACCAATTGAACAGAAGAAAGATTGATAAACACAACTTTTTAATGATAACTCAGACTATAAACTCAATTTGGATTATAAATTCAAGAGAATAGAACATAATGAAATAATCTATTTCTAGATAAATCTAATGACTAATTGAAAATAGACAAAACTTATAACCTTAAGCAATAAAGAAAAAAGAACTTATCTTTATTAATATTGGAAAATAGGTACATATGAGTTCAATGTTGCAGTAGCTAATCCAATTTCTATCAAGAGTTTTTTTGTTCAATCCTCCAAAATCCACCTCATCTCAGTCTTGGTATCCATATTAATATATTTTTGAATGGATGCAAACAAGCTATAGACCGAGATGTTGTTTCAAGACAAAACCTAATCACTAACTGCAACAATATATAATTACAATATAAAATATTAACCGTCAAAAAGGTTAATATATGTAATAATCAAATTTTCCATTAATGCTTTTGTTGAAATATTCTTTCTCCTTCAATGTCGTCAAATATTTTATGAATAATCCCTTTTGAAAATACTTTATCACACTGACAAATATATTCCTGCAATAATCATTCAAAATCATTATTCACATGATATATAAAATCTACCCTAATATTAATTTTTAAATATTAACATTAGGGAAAAAACATTATATTATAAAGTGTATTTAATCATTTGGATATACTTTGCAAAAATAGACCCATCATTAGTCATATGCTCCTTAGAAATTAATATTCTAATATAAGCCAAAAAACATTATAACAAAATGTGAAAGAAATTATAGCCCTAAAATTATACAATTCCTTTTACAATTCCATTCTATGAGAAATGTAAATATATTTCACTTTTAGGGTAAACTAATTCCCTTGGAATAAATACATTAAAGGGAACCTATCACCCCTTTTATAAATATTACCCTAAAATCAATAAATATCTATACAAAGTAAAAGGAAAATATCTCAAAGCATCAATGTGAAAGATCAATCACAATATTATCTATTTTATTTATTGTAACGTAAAAGGATTGTAATTGTATCTTTTCACCCTAACAATTATTTTCAAGGAATATAATAGAGCAATTGGTTAGGAAGGGGGGGGGATGGGTAGTTAAGGGGTTGGCTTGAGAGGCTGAGTGTTCAACTCCCGATTGCCACCCTTTTGTTCAAAAAAGAATATTTTATTTAAAACTATTTCTTTTTGTTTTCAAATAGGGAAAATTTAAATATTTGGAGTATGCATTTTGAAATCTTCAAATATTAAAATTTAATCTATAAAATTGTTAATATTTCAAAAAATAAATTTCACCCTAATGATATGTTTCATTTGTTTGACAAGGGTAAACATATTTTATTTTGAAAAATATAAAGAGTATAGTTTCTTTAAAAACACTACTAAATAATCAAGTATTTTAGCAATAAAGAATACTTCCCTATCAAATTTGAGCTTACAAATTTAGGTGTCAACACAAGGTTCCCAAACAATCTAAAAAGTATGTTCTGTAAACAGATTTTCATTAATGTCCTTAGCTTCATTCTAATTCTCTCCAATACAAATATTGTCTCCCTCTTGGATAGATTTCTCTCTGTAGCTTATCTCCCTTACTGATTTCTCTTATGTATATCTCCCTCAATGTTTTCATGTGTTATTCTCCCTCTTTGACAACAATGCCAAAGACATACATCTTCAACATGTAGATATCTCTGTGTCAGGTTTATGAATTCAATGATTCCTTTGTCATCTTGCTTATGACTAATCAACAACTTTTTCTTAACACTTCACAACTTCAGGCGACTCCTAAAGTGCGAACACCTTTTGCATCAATCTGTCAGATATTATATGTAATAAATTTGATGCAACCACTCTATGTGATCTCAGTTAGCCTCAGATAGGGGAATCACCCCTAATTCTCCTCTTAGATACTCATGAGAATCCTTAGGTAAAGATTTAGTAAATATATCTGCCAACTATTCCTTTGTATTAACTTATTCAAGTCTTACTTCTTTGTCTTGTACTAGCTCTCTCAAGTAATGATATTTGATAGAAATATGCTTGGTCTTTGTATGTATCATAGGACTCTTTGAAATGCTAATAGCACTAGTATTATCACAAAAAATAACAAGTGGATCTGTGATTTCCTCCTTCATACCTTTAAACAATTGCTTGATCCACACTATGTTTGAACAATTCACTGCTGCTGCAACATATTCAACCTTTGCTATGGATTGAGAAATACAATTATATTTATTGCTTTTACAAGAGAATAATCTCTTTCCTAAAAAGAATTCACCACCACTTGTGCTCTTTTTGTCATCAACATTACCTGCCCAATCCACATCTGTGTAAAATTTCAGTTCAAACTTCTCATGCTTCTTGTAATATAATCCATAGTCCTATGTTCCCTTCAAATATCTCACAATCCTTTTCACTGCCATTAAGTGACTATCTTTAGGATTTTTAGAAAATCTTGCAACAATCCCAACTTCTAATGCAATATCTAGTCTACTATGGATAACATATTATAGTTTTCCAATCATTGATCTATACAGGGTTTGATTCACTTTAGCTGTCTCATTAGTCTTTGATAGTTTTTGTCTAGTAGCCATAGGATTAATTACAGGTTTGGAGTCCTCCATGCCAAAATTCTCCAGTATCTCCTTGATATACTTAGATTGAGTAATGTAGATACCTTTCTTCATCTGATATACTTGCAAAACAACAAAGAATTTGATCTCTCCAAACATAGACATCTCAAATTTAGTTTGCATCTTATTTGCAAATAATTGGCATAAAACATCTTGTCCTCCAAATATGATATCAGCAACAAATATTTCAGATAACAATATCCCTTTATCTTTCTCAGACTTTAAGTACATATTACTATTGTCATTTGTCCTTCTAAATCCAATCTTGACTAATTAATTGTGCAATCTCTCATACCATTCTCTGGGGGCTTGCTTCAATCCATACAATGATTTATGTAGCTTGCAAACCATATTCTTCTTTCTTAAATCAACAAATCCTTCAACTTGTTCAATGCATACCTCTTCTTCCAGTATTCCATTCATAAATGCTTATTTTACATCCATTTGATATACTTCAAATCCTTTGTAAGCTGCATAAGCCAGTAGAGTTCTAACTCCCTCCAATCTTGCAACAGGGGAAAACGTCTCACCATAGTAAATGCCTTCTTCTAATGCATAACCTTTGCTTACTAGTCTAGCCTTGTTTCTTATAACTTCTCCATGTTCATTCAACTTATTTCTAAATACCCACTTTGTTCCAATAACATTCTTGTCCATTGGTCTAGGTACTAGTGTCCAGGTTTTGTTCTTCTCAATTTGTTCAATTTCTTCATTCATGGACCGTATCCAATCTTCATTACCTAAAGCATCTTTCACTGTTTTCGGCTTGAATTCACACAATAAACATGTCTAATTTTTCAATTTTCTTCTTTTCATGACCTCTGAATCTTTATCTCCAATAATTTGATTTGGTTTATGATGTCTTCTTACATATTTTTCTAGTGTAGGCTCTGGTCTTCTTTTCTCTTATTGTTCATCCTCAGATTCATCATCAAAATTAATTTCAAGTTCATTTTGTGTCTCTGCTTCTTCCTTGGAAATCTCCTCTTAATGCTCAGAAATATCTTTCTGTATATCGACATTTTCTTGTTGTTGCTTGGCAACATCATTCTATTTTTCAACAACTTCTTTTTCAGGTTCAGACACATTGCTGAGCTCACCTTCATTCATGTAAATGAAAGATCTACAATCTTTAGGTTCTTGCTTGCATTCTACTTTATTATTTTCTGCATATTCTTCAATTCTAACATTTGCACTTTCTACAACTTTGTTATTGTTAGAATTTAAACACTTGTATACTTTTCTCTTAGTGGAATAACCTAGGAATATGCCTTCATCACTTTTAGCATCAAGTTTTCCATTTCTATTATCCTTCAGTATATAACATTTTCTCCCAAAAAAATTAAAATATTTTATATTAGGTGCATAACCATGTTAGAATGAATTTAGAATAACTGAGAGGGGGGGGGGGGGGGGGGGNGGGTGAATCACTTATCCTTAGGTCCAGATGTGCCCATATAAACTTTATACCACTTCAACAACTTAGATATTCTCGGCAGCAATAAACAACAAAAGTGTGCAGTTTACTGTACTAATGAAATAAGCTTACAGAAACTTAACAATAAAACACAACATAAAAATTCACACATTTTGACACCATGATTTAACATGGAAACCCAATATGGGAAAAACCACCAGTAACATGCTACCAAAATTTCACTCTTCTGAAGTGAGCTCTGTTAGGAGCCAACCCTGTTAAAGGTTAAAAAACACACTGTCAAATGTGACCTAGTTAAAGGATTTAATCACCTTATCAGGAGTGGCCTTGTTAGAGAACTTAGAACATTCCAATCTGAATGTCACCTTGTTCAAAGGATTTATACAATGACTGTTAAGTCAACCTAGTTAAAGGATTTGAACTGATACAATGGTTAGAAAGTAATCAACAGGTGTGATCTGATACATACAACTAATTTTGCAAATCCAGATCCAATTTAAGCTCTTATGCTAATTCACTGAGTGGCCTCCATTTTCATCTCAAACTCTAGATCTGCTTGGAAATCCATCAAGAAATCTCTCTCTTCTTCTCTGCTCAGCCTTATTTTCTAGGTCTTGCCAATCAGTCAATTAACCATGCAATACTCTTGCATACAACTATTAGAATAGTCCCAAAGGATAACTAAGAGGGGGGATTAAATCAGTTAGTAGCTACTTTAATTATTTTCTTTTCTTAACATAAGGTAAATGCACATTTAGATAACACAATAGAGAACACAAAAATTTTGGTTACGGGGAAACCAAATAGGTAAAAACCCCAGTGGGAATTAGCACCCACAAAGAACTGTACTTGAGTATAATTATCCCTATTAAGAGATATTGCAACCCTGTTAGGAGTTGTTCTTTATAATGCAATAAGTATAGAGACCTGGTTAAAGGTCGGACCCTATTAGGAGTTTTTTACAAGTAACCCTGTTAGGGGTGAGGACTCACTGTCCAAAAGCTCACTGCTAAAATGATGAAGGCTGCAACCTTCAGTAGAACATATATACACTATATCTGATAGATGAACTGTTTGAGTAGACCTACTACCTTGATCAGCTCTAGTGTGTTTTATACTTCCACTTCTTCTTCACATAGATCTTTTCTTGATGAATGAAATGTCTCTACTATCCCAAAAAAATAGACATTTTGTCCTGCACTTTTTCTATCTTTATTCTTCTCATTCACACTTGGCGTTCATCAAATGAACTACTATAAGTATCTTCTCCAAAGGATGTGATCTTCATCGGCTCTAGGAGTCCCTTCAATACTTCTTTATTCAGCCACATCAACCATGCAAACTGATTAGGAACACACAACTCATACTGAATAGATGCAATGCTTCACAAAGTCAGCTCCACCAAATTAACTCCAACTTCACGATTCTAATAGAACATGTTTGGCACCTTTAGATAATTATCTTTAACTCATAACTAAACATGAATACAAACACACATATCCCAAAGATAGGCGCAACTCAAGAAATAATGTAATTACATCGGCTCTTCACATATAGTCTTCAATCTTTGTAACTGTCATAACTGATTAACATAACTCAACTGAAACTTCATATCTGACTCGGTGTGAATGCACATAGCATCTAGAACATGTATACACCATGGAAATGAACACACATAGCTCCAGAACATATGTACTAATAATTTCATATAGAACATTGCTGTATATTATATGTTTTCATCAATGACAAACATACAATCAATTGTTTGCACAGAAGAAAATCTCCAACAATCTCGCCCTTTAACATTGATGGCAACATATGATATCATCAACTCAAAGTGTCTTCCTTCTTTTTAAAATCTTCTCAATATCCTCATCAAAAGTTCCTCTTCACTGCTGCTACTCTATATACTCCCCCAGAGTATATGCTCCCCCTTACTAATACTCCCCCTTTGACATCAATGACAAAGGGTGTTAACCACCATTAAGCACATGTACTACTCCAGAAGTAGAGTAGTCAACCATTCATCACTCAATAAGGACTGATGTACTTGTTGCAAGTTCTAATCAAACTCAGGAAAGGGAATTACTCCCAACTTCTCCCTGAGATAATCAAAAGTATCTTTTGATAATGTATTTGTAAAAATATCTGCTAATTGTTCTTTAGTGCTCACATAATCCAACTTTACTTCTCTGTTTGCAACTTTTTCTCTTATAAAATGGTATTTGATCTCAATGTGTTTTGTCTTTGCATGCATCACAAGGTTCTTTGACATATTGATAGTACTAGTGTTGTCACAGTGAATAACAATAGGATAATCAATCTAAATACCAAAGTCTTTAATCATCTATTTGATGCAGACCATTGTTGAACAATTCAATGCTACTACAACATACTCAACTTCTGTTGTTGACTGAGAGATGCAATTCTACTTTTTACTTGTCCAAGTGACCATTTTGTCTCCAAGAAATACTACTCCTCTTGATGTACTCTTTGTGTCATCAACACAACCTACCCAATCTGCATCTATGTACACATGAATTTGTATATTCTCTAAGTTAGGATACCACAAACCATAGTCAATAGTCTCTTTTAGGTATCTGAATATTATTTTTATTGCCATTAGGTGATTTTTCTTGGGTTCAGCTCCAAATCTTCCAACAATGCCAACTGCATTAGAAATATCAGGTCTAGATTGAGTAAGATATATGAGTTTTTTTATCATAGACTTGTATAAGGTCTTGTCAACTGCTATGGAATCATCATCTTTAGAAAGCTTTCTTCCTGTTATCATGGGGGTGCTTACTGGTTTGCAATCTTCTATCTTGAAAGTCTTCAATATCTCCTTCACATACTTAGATTGATTTATGAATATGGCTTTGTCTGTTTTTTTTACATTCAATCCAAGAAAATATTTGATAGGTCCAATCATGCTCATTTCAAATTCAATTTTCATTTCTTTGGTGAATTTTGCACTAAGTTTATCATTACCTCCAAAGATAATGTCATCAACAAAAATAACAACGAGTAGTAATCCTTCATCTGTCTCTCTCATGAATAAATTATAGTCTGCTACTCCTTTTTTGAATCCTATCTTTGTTAAGTAACTATCAAGTCTCTCATACCACACTCTTGCAGCCTGTTTAAGTCCATAAAGTGCTTTCTTTAATCTACATACTATGTCTAGTTTATCTGAAAGTTTGAATCCTTCAGGCTAGTCTATGTAGATTTGTTCCTTCAAGTCACCATTCAGAAAAGCTGAATTGACATCCATTTGGTATACCTTAAAGTTCTTGAATGTTGCATAGGCAAAAAAAAACTTGATAACTTCAAGTCTGCTCATAAGGGCAAATGTATCAGTGTAATCCATTCCTTCTCTCTGCGCATATCCTTTACATACTAATCTTGCTTTGTTTCTTACCACTGTGCCTTCTTCATTCATTTTGTTCCTGAATATCCACTTTGGTCCAATCACATTCTTGTCATGAGGTCTAGGGACCAGTTCCCATGTCTCATTCTTGATTATTTGATCTAATTCTTCTTACATGACACTTTGCCAATCTGAATCTTTGCACACATCTTCAACACTTAAGGGTTCAATCTGTGAAAGTAAGCATACCTCTTCATCAACGGTTGGACCTTTTTCTCTAGATCTAGTCAAGACTTTTGCACTCTGATCTCCAATGATATCTTCCTTAGAGTGGTATTTGGATGTGTATCTTGAGTTCTTAGTGTATGCATCCTAAAATGGTCACCTAGACTTTGGGCCCCATTTTATTATTTTATCATTTTATCAATTTTTTGAATCAATACTTTGGAACATTTTCAATTCAAATCAATTTCCTTGATCAAATTGTAATTAATTCAATTATTCAATTATTTCAATATTTCCTAAGGTTTGATCATTTTTATCTAATTAAAAGATTTAA
>MU227547.1:3906690-3920933 GCA_018584345.1 Thuja plicata
ATCTGTGACTTGAATGCAGATTCAATAGTTTGTGGAGTATAGTTATCAAAATTTGACATCTCAAATGCAGTAAGTCTGCCTACCAAACTTTCCAGAGTCAAATTGTTGTTAGGAGTACATCTCAGTTATTGAATTGCATATACTCTAATAGCATAAATAGGAAGAAGTGTTCTTAGTACCTTTCTCATGATAGTGTCATCATCAATGGTTCCCTTAGCTCCTCTAATAGCATTTACAACTTCCTTTATCCTATCATAATATTGCAATATATTTTCTCCTTCTTGCATTTTTAAATCATCAAACTTACCTCTCAAGATTTTAGATTTGGCTCTTAGTAAATTCATATCACCTCCATAAATGGTTTCAAGGGCATCCCACATCTTCTTTGTGCTTGTATAGTCCTTGATGTCCTCAACTTCATGATAGTTCAGGGATGATGCAAGTTCCAACATTGATTGATTATGTTCATGCTTTTCTCTTAATTGTGCAACATTCAAAACTCCAGTAGGGGCTACATATTCTTGTTCAATATTCCATTTAGCAGAATCACCAATACCAACCAAGTGAAGTTTCATCAAAAATTTCCATGCAAGAAAGTTGTCCTTGTTAATCTTCGATCCATCCCTTTTATACATCTTGATCTTTATCTCCAAGTACCTTCAAACTATTTTAAGAGAACAAAGATTTGATACCAATTGTTAGAATGAATTTATAATAACTGAGAGAGGGGGGGGGTGAATCAATTATCCTTAGGTCTAGATGTGCCCATATAAAAATTTATACCACTTCAACAACTCAGATCTGCTCGGTATCAATAAACAATAAAAGTGTGTAGGTTACTGTACTAATGAAATAAGCTTACAAAAACTTAACAGTAAAACACAACATAAACATTCACACATTTTTACACCATGATTTAGCATGGAAACTGAATATGGGAAAAACCACCAGTAACATGCTACCAAAATTTCACTCTTTTGAAGTGAGCTCTGTTAGGAGCCAACCCTGTTAAAGGTTACAAAACACACTGTCAAATGTGACCTGGTTAAAAAATTTAATCACCTTGTCAGGAGTGGCCTTATTAGAGGACTTAGAACATTCTAATCTGAATGTCACCTTGTTCAAAGGATTTATACAATGACTGTTAAGTCAACCTGGTTAAAGGATTTGAAATGATACAATGGTTAGAAAGTAATCAGTAGGTGTGATCTGATACATACAGCTAACTTTGAAAATCCAGATCCAATTTCAACTCAAATGCCAATTCACTGAGTGGCCTCCATTTTCGTCTCAAACTCCAGATCTACATGGAAATCCATCAAGAAATCTCTCTCTGCTTCTCTGCTCAGCCTTCTTTTCTAGGTCTTGCCAATTAGCCATTTAACCATGCAATACTCTTGTATACAACATCTCCTTACACTTGGATACCATGAAAATAACCTCTGTAGGTTATATTATACCTCTTCATCTAGGTCAGATAGATCTTTTTCTGCTTAATCAAGATCATAGATCTTAGGTTAGGTCAGATCCAATGGATCCTTCCATCATTACATTTTATTTACTTCTCTAATACAATCATTAATTAAACATTGAATCCATGCGCTAATAACAGTTTCCTATGCATTAAATGAGTGTGGACCAATCTTAATTAATAATACATATCCCAATAGAATCAACTATGTCGGCCGAAGATCTCAAATCTCATCAATTACTAAAATACTACTACTCGGCTTTCTCTGTCTCCCTCGACATTTCACTAGCGCTCGAAATCATCTTTTCTTTGCTCAGCATCACCTTTCGCTTTTCTCAGCATCGGCTTTTCTTTGCTCAGCATTGACCTTCCAGTGAACTGTCAGTGAAAGATAAACAACATATCACTTTTTCAAAGTGCCAAATGATCAAGTACCCTGGTGTATACTCATAACTCAACCTTTTCCTCAGTCTTCTTGTTATCCTATTCTTAAAATCTTCATCAATAAATAGATATGGCACTCAAACATATAGCAATAGTCTCAAATGTTAAGGTTTGACATCAATGAAACAATAAAAATTGTCTACATTATAGAAATCTTTCCAACAAACCATACCATAACTCATAAGGTGTAATATCAATACCTTTCTTGACTTGTACTTGGTTCAAGGTATATATGTTACTCCATATGATTTCAAAGGTTGTCATTAGTATCCAAGTATGCAAATTTCCAGTCGGTAACAAAGTCAAAGATAGACTAGTCGGTAATGATCACCGAGTGCAGTGATCACTGAGTAACAGAATTATCGAGTAGTAGTATACATCAAGCACTGAGATACACCAAGCACCGAGAGAGAGTATTTACCAAGTAAACCAGAAGTTACATAAAAGTTTGTAATGACACATCAATCTAGGTAACAATATTTTTCCGAGATGGATAACGATTTACAATGATCGAGGAGGACATTAATTATGCATGTACCCATTAATTTTTTATGTTTCATATGTATAGATGATCAAGGTAAATTTTGTACACCATTAATCTTAGGTTTTCAAAGATATTGTAAAACCCTAATTAGGTCAAGAAGTTTGATATATGTAAAGATAAGATGTCATTTTTGTAAGTGTTGATGATTAGATTATGATCAAGTATTCGCCACACTAAGGACATCAGAAGATCAGACAAGGGTTTTAGCACAAGGATTTTGATTAAAGCATTCTATTTTTAGAAAAAAGGCAAGGATACCAAGTAGTACATAAGGTATTATTAGTTAGAGTAAGGTGATAAGTTTATTGTACTTAAAGGATCTGTTATCCACAATATTCAGATTGTATTTGTTCAGATCACAAATTTTTTTACTCTCTGACAATTGTAACAAACCTTAAATCTCCTAATAGAGTAGACTTAACCATCTTTGCCTAAATCTCCTAACAGAGTGCACACATACATTATATTGAAAAATCCTCACACAAGGTAGATCTAATTGATATTATTGTTACTCCTAACAGGGTAAGGTCACCAGAAGTGATCAATCTTTGTAAGCTCTAACATGCTACTTTATTACTGCAGTAGTGAAGCTTTGTGGGTCTCATCCCCACCATAATTTTTACCTTCTAACAGGGGTTTTCTACGATACCAAAATACACATGTGTTATGTGTACTTGAGTTTCTTGAATTTTTTATTATTTTGATTACATGCATTTATATTTCAGCAATGACATTGCATGTATGGTGAAAGCAATCTACTTAGTCGATTATTACAGTTTATGATTACAAATATTTGTTTGTAAAGTTTTTAAGGGTAATGATTCACCCCTCCCCTCTTAGTACACACCTTTGTATAAGGTACTGTGTGCTGAGAAAGGTAGCACTCACTGTACTTAAGGCTGATTACACAGTTGAAAAAATTGATAACATAATGCAATAGTATGCAAAGAAATTTCCAAAGAAATCCAAAGCACTCAATATACTTCGAGGAAAATTGAACGAAGTTGATGAAGAGAGTACTATGATTTGGAAAAATATGTTGAGTCCAACCAAGAAAATAGAGGATGTTACATCCACAGTCAATACCGAGGGACATCAACCTAGTACCGAGACAACTAATGTTGAAGATGCAACTGTTGATAATGTATTGGATGGTATTCCTGAGCTATTGAAAAATATTGGACATGCATAAATCATAGTAGATGATATCACTGAAGGTGATCTAGATGAAAAAGTAAAGGAAGATGAAGTAATAGCCAGCTCTACCAAGAACCTTGAAGGAAAAGATACAACCAAGGTCGCCCGAGCTATGGTTCCAGGTAATCTTCCCATACTGGTCCAAGCTATTGATATTAAAATTGAAGCATCAAAGGTTACACCTGAGCAGGTAACAGATACACATGAAGACAAGGGTGATGAAAAAGGTAAAGAGACCGCACATAGTGGAGCTACTACACAAGGTGATGCACCCAAATGAACCACTGATGTGGCAGAAAAGGGTGAAGGTAATACATAGATGATGGTAGACACTTCTACCACTTCCACTAGGTCAGTTACCAAGACACCTACACAAGTCATCACACTTACCGAGCCACCAAAGCCATATACTGAGCACAAGGTTCAATTATCACTAACACTATCTCCTACCTCAAGTGTACAAGGAAAGAAGAAGAAAAAGAATAAAGGGAGCAAGGAGCCAGTCACACTTGATGAAATCATAGACATCCCTAAATGTGATTTGAGTAAACTTGATCCTGAAACACTCAAAAAATATGGATAACTATGCACCCAAAAAGTTGCTCAAGACAAGCTGAGGTTATAACACAAGAATGTACATGTGCTAGAATCAGCTAAGGAGATCTTACACCAAGTTGTTCCCTATGTGAACATAAATGAATTTTCCCCAATCATTGATCAACTTGCACTTCTCACCGAGGAAATAAATGGACCAAATATTGATACATAGCAGAAGATAGAAGAAAGAGAAGAAAAGAAGATTCAGTACAAAATTACTGAAAAGATCAGTCAAGCAGTGGCAGTTAACAAGGTAACACTCTCAGAATTTGTAACAACATTAGAAACTGTTATTAATCATGCACTTACAATTCTGCAGAAGTTATGAATACTAGATCACTTCACTACCGAGCTTAGTGAAAAGATGAAGAAATTAGATGATGATCTAAAATATAGTGCAAATCATATTACAATTGAGTAACATGCATTTGAAATGAATTACTCCAAGGTTATACAAACACAATGGTTGAGACTTGACTTGAAGAAGGAAGATAACAAGATAAGAGGAGAGGTAACCAAACTTTAGGCTATGTTACTACCGAATTTAGCATTGATTCAAAAACATGTGACAATGAAAAATAATTTGATTGCCACCATTGAACTATTAGTCACAGAGAGAATTTATGACATGCACACTCAACTGAACTTGGAACAGTTGACCCTTGAGCACTTAAAAGAAGAATGAGAGAAACTCATGGAAAATCTCTAGAAGACCCATACCAACATTTTTGACAAGTTGTAAGTTATTTATTTTTTTCATTAATTTCAAAAAAGGGAGAAACATATGTATACTATGTCTATGCATACCAAGAGCATGTACAAAGGGGGAGTCACTGAGTTAATATGTATAAAGTATTATGTATACTACATTTATAAGTTTTTGATACTAATGCCAAAGGGGGAGAATGTTACTCCATATGAGTTTAAAGGTTATCATTAGTATTCCAGTATGAAAATTTCCTGTTAGTAACAGCGTCAAAGATAAACTAGTCAGTAATGATCACCGAGTGTAGAGTTAACCAAGTGTAGTGATCACTGGGTAATAGACTTACCAAGAAGAAGTATACACCGAGCACCAAGATACACTGAACAATGAGAGATAGTATTTACCAAGTAAACTAGCGGTTACAAATTTTTTTGTAATGACACATCAATATAAGTAACAACTTTTTTCCGAGCTGGATAATAGTTTACAATGATCGAGGAGGACATAATTACAGATGCACTAATTAATTATTAATGTTTAATATGTATAGATGTGTTGGTAAATAGATTTTTCTTTTGAATGTAACTCTAAAATACCCAAAAATGTTTAAAAACAATTGAATACAACAGTTGGGAAATAGTTACTTGAAAACCTATTTTCCTTCTGAATTGGAAGGTACAGCTCCCTTATATGAATAATGTTCAGTGAATTTTAATCTTTCCTAATATAACAGGGGTATGCTCTTAACCTGAGAGTAGGAGAGGCAAACCAAGCTAAATCTAAATAGAAAATAGCTCAGGCGAATAAAAAACAACTCTAAATCTAGCCAATTCTGAGACTTTATCAATCAGATTCACTCCCAAAATTGTTGATGCATGGACAATTACTAAAAATGCAGATGCAAGACTGAAAGTTAACAATGCAATGATATTGATTCAATCTATATCGTAAGAAAATTTCAAAAACTTAGAGTAGTAACTGATTTCCCCTTTAATTAGCCATATCAAATCGTAATACAAAATTCTGGTTCAAATATAGATTATGAATCTAACTCAAAAGAGAAGTTTGAATTCAACAGAAAGATAAATGAAATGCAATGGAACAATTAAAGAAATGGCATTCAGACATACACAATTGACTCAGCAACAATGATATTCTTCACACCAAAATTTAGCCGACCTTTGTATTGATTTTGGAAAAAATACATATAGAGTTCCAGATTGGACCATTACAAAAAGGGGTAACCGAAACAGTTCAACTTCCCCAACCAGATTTGATAACCAAAGGTTTATCCATTACAAAACTTTAACAAAATAGCACAGGGGGAGAATATATTTATGATTCAGTCTCCTTCCCCTTATCTAATTTGGCCCTATAGGCGATCACAACAGTGATGACTTGGATGATCTCTTCATGTCTATTGACGTGGACATTGGTGTAACAGACGAGCCATCTGGAATGTTCTTTGGCTAGAGTCTTGATTGCTTCAGTCCAGTCTTTTAGTTCCTCCATATCCCTAAAGATGCATCCACTCAATTGCTGGAGTTCTGGCACCTTGTCTAAATGAGTCAAAGACTGCTCTGCTAACTTGTGCAGATAATCTGTGAATGACTTATGCATGTTGGCCACTCCAAATATCGCTTTGCCTTCACTGCTGGTTTGTGATTCCACATGAAGTCCTAGGAGGATTTTATAGTCTTTACTTTGCTCCTCTTGCACTTTAACATCTATTTGTTGTAGTCTAGTCTCGGCCTGAATGATCATCTCGATTTTGAACTCCAGACTTTGGAGCCATTCGATCAAGGGCTCATCACCCTTCTATAGGATCTTAGCTTTCAGGGCCTCCGTAGTCTTCATCTTCACTGCCACATGCAACATGACTATGCATTCTTGGCATCTTACTCTTTATACAGTGAGAGTCTGTAAATTCTTCTCAATGTTGCTCTTCTCTATTTCTAGCCTTAGAACAACATTACCTAACTACTCAATGATTGCTAGACCTTATGACTTGAGCCTCTTGATCCACCTCTTACCAATTTTCCCATAATGTCGATCCTCTTGCAACTTAGCCAGAATGACTTGGTTCTCGGCGGCACTAGGGTCGAAAGAAGTTTGGGTACTGGGAGTGCTCGCAATAGGAGTTAGGAGCTGCCTGATGAAGTCAGTTAGCTGGGCTACTTCTGCCTTAAGCTGAATTTTGGAAGTCTTGAGATCTTCTATCTCTTCCTCTATTACTACCTTAGTGGACTTCCACCAGTCCACCTTGGTATTGTGTCGAGCCAATCCCATATCAAATGACTGCAACTAAAAGTAAGAAGCCATCAGATCTTTGAGTCTTCCTTCTTTAGTGGGCTTGGCTACTTCCATGGTGAAGTGCCCTATCTCAAGATCACAACCCAGAGTAGACATTGTCTTTACACTCTTCTGCTTGCATGTAGTAGCCTTGGGCTGAAAAGCCCATTACAGAGTGTCTTGGCTGGGAATTGCTTCTCCCACTCTGTTCCTCTTGCGCTCTAGAGTGTTTGCTATCCATGACTCTGCGCTGGTGACCTTGTTGGCAGAGACCAACTCTTCGATGACCAACTTCCTTATGAGTGGGGGAGTAGTTTTAGGGTGGGAAGTGAATGGATTCACTGAAGTAGGTGAGGAGGAGAATAATTTTACACTTTGAGAAACCTCCTTTTTCTCTCCACCTCTCTTATTTGATTCTGTAGAGGTACTAGGGCTATCCTCTCCAACTTCAACTATAACAGGGGATACCCTCTTTGGAGTTTCTTGGGTCGAAGTCCCAGCTGAAGTATCTATAGCAATAACATTAATTGGCTGTTTGGAATTTGTAGCTTTAGAAAGCTCAGATGTTGACTTAATTTGGTCTGTCAGGACTGCTTCTTTTGTAACTCTAATATCTTGAAGAGGACCCTCTCCACAGGTCTTCTCTAAGAGAGAAGATTTCTCAGGAGGCTCATCGCCTCCTCCCAATGGTTGAATTGATCCCTTTGCAATGGTAGAGATTTTTTCTGAGGAAGTGGTTGCGACACCAGTAGTTGCTTTCGACAGAGTTCGCTGAGTGGGAGGCTTCCTTTCTGACCTCTTCCTTCAGCCTGCAGTCCACTCAGCCCATTGAATTGTTATTTTGTAAATGCCCCCCATTAGAGCCTGCAAGTCACTTATTTCCTAGTCTAGCATAGGCTCTAAACTAATAGGGGTGGACTTTATCTTCTCCAAGTATGTGTCATCATATAGATGATTTCCATCATCTTCTAGCCCTTCTACCGCAATGTTAACATTAAAATTTTTGATCTGTTCAAAGGTTAACCGAGCATAGAATCTTTCCCTACTCTCCAAGTCATCTTTGCAATCGGCCCAATAGTCCTCAATATCACATACATGATGAATGAACCTGCTCATCTATAAGACATCTCTAGCATAATTAACCGGATCATACTGCGGCCTCAGAACATCATATGTTTGCAAAGAGAACTTCTTTGAGAATGTTTTAAGAACATTCTTCACCTCTAACTGAGATGCACAATTGTAAGTTTTGATGATCATTGGGAACTCGTATCCTTTCTTCTTTTCCTCTGGATAGATCAGGTTCACCTAGAGCGCTTTCCTCATTACTTTGATCAACACGTTGATGTCAGTAGGGTATCTGGGCAGCTTCAAAGGAAAATCATCGAAACTTGCAAGATGAAGATATGAGAAATCTCCAAATTGAATGAAATAGCATCCGAATTGGCTTATAAAAGCCATGGCTTCAGGAGAAAATCTCCTTTTCGGACAACCTTGTAGCTTCCTTCATAGTCTCATTGTAAAGGCATGATTAACTATGAGATAATTAGCATAAATATTTTGTAGTTGTAAAGAAGGGAAAAACTCATAGCTTTTTACATCATCTGGGAATTCCTCTAACCTAGGAAGCCCATGCCAGATTTGAATTGTAGCTAAAATATACAAGAGGATAGAAGACATATAGAATTCATTTTGAAACTTGGCCCTATTGAGGGCGTCTGAGAGATTCTCACTCACAGTTAGGGCCCAGTCAATGAAATGGTGCTAAGAATAGATTATCTGAACCAGGAAGAAATGTTGTTCAATAAAATTAAGAGCTTCACTCTCACCTCTAATCCTGTGAAGCAATACTAGTATGTCCGTGATCTCTGGCTTCAGATTTGTGCGGAATAATGTTTTGGGCAAGTTTCCCTTGGCACTCTTGGGTTCTTTAAACCATGACTTCATAATCTCTCTTTTCCACACCGGTCGCTTCGCTGAATATTCAGAAACCGCCCAGCTATAAGTCATCTCAGAGTATTCTGCCTGCTCTAGAATGCAGAGGGAATTCTAGATAGATTCTCTATCAATGGAGAGGAGCACCATGTTTTCTGGTAGGATAATTTGCTTGGTGTCTGGGTTGTATCGGGCTATACATTCTGGGACCAACTCAGGAGCTTGAACGGCTATAGGAAAACCAGCGGCTTTGACTAACCCACTCTCCTTAAGCTTCTCTATGATAGGGTGTATCTTCTCAGCTCTCAATCTATTCTGAAAGTTATGCATGTTGAAGAACTTCAGTGAGGTGTCTGAGATTTTGTGCCACTCGGAGATAATGCCATTCATTCTGTCAAATCCCACAAATCTAGAAGCTATGTGAGTATGATTTAACCCAGAGATTTGAATTTCTCTTCAGAAAATAGAGGCAATGAGAAACTGGTCTTAGCTACTTTGAATTCAAACAATTTGGTGAACAATGGTGGTTCCAGTTCAAAATCTTCAACTGATTTTATACTTTTTGAATTCTTACTGTTTAACGACTGACTTCTCGTGCCACACGAATGAAAAGACCTTTACATTAATGAACAAGTCTGTTACAAAGTAAAACGACCTTATTTGAATTAATTAATTTTCTTTACATGCCGTTAGAAAACATTTTTTTTACTTTAGTAACCGTAACAGTAACTTTCTTGAAGTGGTAGAAAATTACTTTTTCGCTTCTCCTTTGGGCGGAAAAATCATTTTGGAGTGCTCTCTGTCTGAAAATCTGCCAAAGGAGAATTCTGGCCTATAGGGGTGCCAAAACAATATATATTGATTCCATAGGCTTTCTTATATGTCAGATCTCTTATGGGATGGATTATATTTCAAAAATCCTTCACCTTGATAGTTTGGCAAAAAATGCATCTCGTGAGTCAGAACCTGCCGGTAGGAGCAGAGGAGAAGCCACTTTCTGCTTTTCTGCCTATGGTGAATTTCATGAAATCTTCTTCATTTGATCATTTCTTTTGTTTCCCATAGGTTCGATACGAATGCTCGAAGCTTTCTTGTTCTTGGCTTCCTCATTTTCCATCTTTATTTACCTCTGATGTTCTTAAGTTTTTCAATTGTGGAAAGCGCACTTCATATGTGATTTTCCACCATGGAGAAGCCAAAACTTGATTTCCCGCCAATGCTAAAACTTGAAGATATGAGGTAAAGTATTTCATTTGTATATTATTTTGAAGTTAGAATCTTTTAAAAGACAGCCTTTACTGGATTGGGGACTTAACCTACTCGATAAAACATGTTTTACAGACCCAGAATCCCCCTGGCTTAGGAAGGAGAAGTCAAGTTAGGGAAATCTGATAAAGGCCTTCTATCCTAAGGGGATTTCTAGACTTAGACTCCGGACTTGCATGAAACATCCATGACTACTACTACACATAAAACATCCATTTTTGTCTTGAGGTATAAAGACCAAAAGTGGGGTAATAGCTGGCTCTGTCTGGGGACTTGGACATTCACATGTTTAAGCAAGGAACTCAAATATTTGGTTTCGCAAAGCTCAACAAAAAGGTGGCTCACAACAAAACTAAATCAAGATGCAGAAAGGAAAGAAGAAAAGAAACCTAACTAGGAAAAAAAATAGGAACTCAATATAACTATTGTACACCACATGGGTTACCTGCTTTTAATTTAGATCTGATAAAGCTTCAGATTTTGACCATTATACATCAGGGGTAGTGCCTCTCCATCTGGGTAAGTCAATTTGAAAGAATTTTTATCGAACGCCTGATGGATTTTGAAAGGTCCTTTCCACAGTGTTTCGAATTTCCTGTGCATGCCTTTGGGTGCCCTGTGCTTGTCCCACAATAACACCATGTCTCCCTCCATAAATTTTTGGGGCCTGCTCTTTTTATCAAACAGGTTCTTCACACGCATTTGATGACATGTGATATGATCAACCATTTTCTCCCTTTCTTCTTCCAATTTTCTCAGGTACAGGATCCTCTTCTCCAAACCATCTTCATATATGCCATCTTCTACTACTGTCTTCAGTTTTCAAGTTGCCAATTCCAATGGAAATGGGAGACTAGCTTCTACCCCGTAGACGAGTTCAAAAGGAGATATGCCAATGGCTCTTTTGGGGGTCACTCTATCCTCCCAGAGGGCTTCATAGATCTTTTTATGCCAATTTTGCTAGTTTTCTGCCATGAGCTTTTTCATGATGTTCACCAAATTTTTGTTGCTAGACTCCGCTTGACCGTGCCCTTGAGGGAAATAATCATAAGAATGGCTGATCATGATGCCATACTCAAAACAAAATTCAGCAATTTATTGAGAAGAAAAGTATGTGGCATTATCCATAACCAACTTAATAGGTATGCCAAATCTTACCAGAATGTTTTCTTTGATGAACTCACATACTACCTCTGAAGTAGTTCTTTTGGTTGCCTTGGCTTCCACCCATTTTGTGAAGTAGTCAATTGCAGTAATTATGTAAGTATGACCTACACTGGAAGTAGGGCTTATAGGACCAATAAAATCAAGTCCCCACTATTGGAATGGCCCTTCAATTATCACTGGTCTGAGGGGCAACGCTGCTAACTGTGGCTTTCCGATGAACATCTTGCATTTTTTGCATCTTGCCACCCACTGGTATGCATCTTTAAACCTTCTTGGCTAGTAATAACCTTTAACAACTTCTCTTGGTGCTGTTTATCAACCTTTAACAGCTTCTCTTGCTGCTGTTTATCAACACATCAGAGGAATGTTCCATCTATAGATCTTTTATATAGTCTATCCTCCCAGATTACATATTTAGAAGCCTTCAGTTTTAGGTCTCGCCTTTTCTTTGAAGTTAATCCTTCAGGACATTCACCATAGGTCAAGAAATACACAATGTTTTCAAACCATGGGTCTTGCATACTTACCGCCAAAACCAACTGTGTAGCTCTTGGGCCTTTGTCTGCTTGATTTTCTGCCATTGCTTTGCACAAGGCGTTCCCTCTTACCAAATTGGTAGGCTTGATCTCTATGTCATATTCTTGGGTTTTGGCTACCCATGCTCCTCAGTTGTTACATCCCACATCTTGTTGAGTCAAAATACTCTTCACTACAACATCAGGTACGTACATCAGGGAGTGGGAATGTAGGATATAAAACCTAAAATTTTTAAGAGCTTTTACCACTGCAAAAGCGTGCTTTTCATTCTAAGAATATCTCAGCTCATGGTTCTTTAGAGGTGTACTCATAAAAGTGATGGGGGCTTGAATTCCCTCTTTGTTCTCTTGCATCAGGATGACTGACAGGGTATGTTCAGAAGAATAACAATAGATTACAAAACCTTTCTTATAGTCTTGGTGGCATAATACTGGGGCGTTAGCTATGGTGTCCTTGATGCTTTTGAAAGCTTGTTTACCAAGATCATTCCATTTTAAATTCACATTCCCCTTCATCATATCAACAATGTGTTTAGTAATTTCAGAGAAATCAGGGACAAACCTTCTAAGGAAGTTGACTTGACCAAAAAAGGACTTCACTCTAGTTTTATTCACCGGTAAACTCAGTTGCTGAATAACTCTCACTCTTTCAGGATCAATCCTTATACCTTCTTGGGAGAATATGTGACCCAATAGATTCCCTTCAATTATGAAAAACACTGATTTCTTGGGATTCAATGAAATCCCGTCCTCTTGGCACCTTTGCAATACTCTTCTTAGATCATTTATGTGATCTACTCTCTTTTTAGAGAACACGGTAAGATCATCCAGATACATACCAATGATTTTGTCCTTCATATCACTAAAAGAAATATCTATACCTCTCTAAAAAGTAGCTCCAGCATTGATCAATCTGAACAACATCTTGTGATATGCAAAGGTTCCCCACAGAGTAGTGACACTAGTACATTTGAGGCCAAATTTCAACAGAAGTTTCCGACGGGTAACCTTTTCTTACGAATTTGGTGTTTCTTTTTTGTAATAGGCCCCGATGATGTCGGTATTCTGATGGGTGTTTAATTGACCATTGGAACTCTGACAAATTCAGGGTATACATTAAAAAAAAAAGTGAAACAACCTCATCATTTTCAATTCAATTGGAGAGCGGGAGAAAAGGAGCGACAGCTAAGCGTAGGAGAAGGTATGTGATTTCTTCATCTTTCGAGCCTCTGGCATCATATTTGAATGCATTTCATTTTATTGTTGAGGGAGTTCCTCTCTGAAATGACCGCATTCTACTGGTGTTGTGCCCTAGCTAGTGCTTTATCTCTATTATTTGATGTTATTGGTGCTTGTGCTCAAGGATATCGATTCACTGTATTCAAATGTTTGGATTCACGTTTTTTGATATTACTGGCATATGTGTTTAATGATGCCATTGTATATTGCTATCATTGAAATGACCGCATTCTACTGGTGTCGTTCCCTAGCCTGTGCTTTAACTCCATTATTTGATGTTATTGGTGCTTGTGCTCAAGGATATCCATTTTTTTGAAATGTTGACTGTGGTTATCAAATGGACAGCCCGTGAGCTTCAAGCTAGGCGCCATTTGTATTGATAGCTTAGGGCATCAAATGTATTGTATCATTGATAGTTGAGACTTTGTTAAAAGGAAATAGGACAAAGAAATTTTTTTATTTAGTTTCTCTATTTTGATCCCTAAGTGGCTTACAACCCTAGAGAAGTATATGCAAATTTATGAATCCAGTTGCAGGGTACATAGCAGCCGATAATTCACAAGAAATACATGCATCCAATTTGAATAGCAATTAATATAAAGAACCAGGGTCCTCCAATGGCCCAATCATCTAGACCTTGACTGTCCCCTCAACCAGTGACCCTTCAAAACTAGGTTATCATGCAATCAGTGAGTGATCCTTCATTCTCCTATTCTACCCTACATCCAAACATATTGGAAATATACAATACAATGATAACAAGTATTTCACAATCCCCCTTCCCTCAAGGAACACTATCAACAAGTGACCCTTCTTCTTATCAGCCATATCCAATGTTTCATTGAAGTC
>MU227547.1:3939471-3960064 GCA_018584345.1 Thuja plicata
CGCGTAGTCGCGGATGAAAATCCTTCTTTACATTTTGCTCTGCGACTGAGCGACGAGCTCAAGTCGCGCACTCGTAATGCATTTTCCCGTTCTGTCTTTTCCTTGGCGACTGAGCGATGAGCTCAGTCGTGCACCCACACTTCTTTTACATTAACTACTCCTTGCTCTGCGAGTGTGCGACGCACCTTAGTCGCACACTCGCTGCACTTCGACACAAGCTGGAAATTCATTGGCGACTGAGCGATACGATCAGTCGTGCATTCGCTACTCTTTCTGACGAGCTGGCCCTATCTCGGTGACTGAGCGATATGATCAGTCACGCACTCGCTATGTTTCTGCACAAGCTGGCTATGTCCCTGCGACTGAGCGATGAGCTCAAGTCGCGCACTCGCCGCGCTATGACCCAAACTGCCATTCTCTTCGCGACTGAGCGATTAGCTCATCATCGCGTACTCGCACCTTCTCTTCCTGAGCTACTCTTTGCCTAGCGACTGATCGATTCCTGCTCGTCGCGTACTCGTCATGCTTTTCCCTGAGCTGACCTTTTCCTTGTGACTTGACGACGCATCAGGTGTCGCTCACTCGCACACCAGAACTGAACTATTTGCCTTCGCGACTGAGTGACTAATCACCCATCGTGTTATCGCACCGTATTTGCTCTGACTGTGAATTGACTCACGATCAGGCGACGAGCTCCTCGTCGCGCTGTCGTGCACTATCTTCTCTTGCTAGCCTTCTACGACTGAGCGACTAGGTCGTCGTCACGCACTCGCGCACTATCAGACTTAAAACATAACTAGCTCGCAAGTGTGCGATGCATTCCTTTTGGCTGCTCTCTGCTGCTACGTGACTGAGCGACTAATCAAAACATGACTTGCTCATTAAAAGAACTGTTTCAAAACTTGTTCAAAATGTTGGGGCTAGGGTTTTGGCTAAACCCTAGGGTGCTCTGCACCATACCATAACGAAGTCATTGCCATGTGCAAGTTTCTGACATGATATGGTGTTGGTAAACTGATGGGTATGTCTTCTGTCACAATTTCCAATGCAAAAATGGCGACAGACTCAATTGTCAAAAGTCTGACAAATGAGCGTTGTAAATCTGACAAATGGCTGTTAGAATTTGACCTCAAATGTACTAGTGTGAAAGTTGTTTTATGTTGATCTGCCTTCTCAACTTCTATCTGATTATACCCTGAGAATCCATCTAACATAGACATCATTTCAGCTCCAGCCATGATCTGCAAGAGATGATCCATGTTTGGGAGGGCGTAGTTGTCTTTCAAAGAAGATTGATTCAGATTTCTGAAGTCAACACATATCCTTATTTCTCCGTTCTTCTTCCTCACAGGTACTATATTTGCAACCCAAGTAGAGTGATGGATGGGATATATGATCTTTGCTTTGAGCACTTTATCAACTTCTCTGAATATGGCATCAACAACTTTGGGGTTGTAGTTTCTTTGCTTCTTCCTAAACAGAGTAGCTTCAGGTTTTAAGGGAATCTGGTGTTTGGATTTCCCGTTCATAAAACTTTTGAAATATTTGTAGCTCCAGGAAAAAACATCTGAGTATTCTAGAAAAAGATTCTTGGCCTCATTCCTTTCTTCTTCTGTATAACATTTCCCAATATTGATCATTTTGGGGTCTTTCTCAGTTCCAATATTCATTCTTTCATATTCACCAGTGGTAGGCCCTCTTTCAATTATTTTCTTCTTCACAAACATGTCATGTCTATTGAAGAGATTTTCAAGAGTGACTAGATGGGGTGGAATGATATTACCTCACAATTGAATAACATCTAACTTATCTTCCTTCGACTCATCTTGGCTGCTCCCTTTATGGTTGCCATGAACCTCTTTGTGGAAGTCACCACCGCTCTCTAGAAAGAGAAGGAGATTTTTGTCATCTTAAAAAACTTTCCAATCTTCCACGTTATCAGGCATAGATGGTCGATATATAACTTCCACTTGGTATTTTTTATCTTTGAATTCTGGGTGAGGAAGTAGTAATGAAGCTGAGACAGCTAAAGAATCAGATTTGGGATTCAACTCTCTTGGCACCGATTCGATAAAGAAAGAATCCAATGCTTCTATTTCATCCCATACTCTATTTATGTAGTTCTTCAACCTGTGGTTTTTTACAGAGTACCGATTCTTGACTTTTTGTACAATTAGCTAAGCATCACCATGAGCTCTCAGAATTTTCACACCTCTTTCTTTTGTGGTGATAATCCCTAAAATAAGGGCTTCATATTCAGCGGTGTTGTTAGTGTTTCCAAACTCTAATTTGTAAGCCAACGGCTGACATACTCCATCTGGTGATATCAAAACCACACCTACATCAGATCCTGACGACACACAACTGCTATCAAATTCAAGAGTCCATATCTGTGGTGGTATTTCTTCAGTGAAAAATTTCTTTTCCTCTTCGACGGTTTTCATTTCTTTCTCAGGTTCATTGGTGAACAACATATAATTTCCAAACTCCAATTCTTGATACAAGATTTGAGCTTTAGGGTCATCAGATTTCAACACTGTAAACTTATCCTTTTCCTTGGGAACCAGTTTAATCTTTTTATTACCTACTGGGATTAAGGCTTGGGACCAATCTAGCTTTATCTCCCCTCCAAGGTCTCTGCAAAAACTCTTGCTTAACAACAAACCGTAGCTAGCAGGTATATCAGCAACGAGGATGGTTAACAACATCTTCTTCTTGAGATGTGCTGCTAAGGCCACTTGAGCATCCTTAATCTGGCTGACTAGGGGTACTTGCTTGGAATCCATGGAGTAACTCCTACCATGGGATTTAGTGAGAGTAAGTCCTAAGGCTTTGGCCATAGTAGATGGCATTACATTGTCTGATGCCCCGGAGTCTATTATGCAATTGCTCAACCTGCAGCTGTTAATATATAAAGACACATAGAATGGGTTAGGCTTTTGGCTTGGGAAGGTGGCTAAGATGGATGATTCCCTTTGTTCAACTGGGTCTGCAAGTAAGGACTCATTCTCTATATTAGTCATGACGTTTTGATTTAACTCTTGGTTCCCTCCTTTACAATAATCTACCAGCTTTTGCAACTCAACAGGATTAGACTTACGATAGTCTATGGGAGAAATCTGAAATCTGGAATCTCTACAGAATTGAATAATGTCAAAAGAGTTTTGTTCTTTACCTAGTTGAGGAATCCTCATACCTTGATTGGGCTCCTTTGAATTGGAAGTAGATGCCTCATTGGTTTTAGGTAGTGACGAACCATGGCCTTTATCTTTATGACTCCGAGTTAGGACCATATAAGAGGTCCCATTTATGGTAGCATAACATGTTGCTTCTTGCTTTGAATCAGATTCATACTCTAAATATAAGTTTTCAAAGTTTCCATGTCAGTATGAATACTCTAAATATAAGTTTTCAAAGTTTCCATGTCAGTATGAATCTGGTTCAGCTCCAGATGCTCTAGCCTTCCACTCATTGGTTTGATGTATTTTCCAAGCACAGGCTACATCGAGACAACTTTCCCCATCATGATCTATGGTTAAGTGGAAGGCACACATATTCCCTCTTTTAGGAGGGGCCTCTATAGCTAGCCTCTGTGGTGGAGTAGTTAACTATAACATTTTTTCTTCTGCATTCCTCCCGTCATTATATCTTCCAGGTTGCTCCTAAAAGTTTTGCTAGTAGGGATTATTGATTCTAGGAAGTTGTCTCTTGAAGGCAGTGAATTCATTAGACAATTTTTGGAGCATCTCATCAGATGACGTAGTATTGCTACTGCTAGCTCTAGACTGTATCTCCCTTTTCCATTTCCCAGATGAAATCATGTGGTCCTTGAGTTCTAAAGTAGTTCTCTGTGTGACATCCAAATTTGCAAGGTTCATTCTCCTTAGATCATAATTGATGTCGGGTGGCATAGCACTTATGAAGAAAGTTTTCAAATTTCTCTTCGTAGGCCTATTAGCCGCTTGGATACGGTTTACCAGCTTATTAAATTTAGCTATAAAATCTCTCATGCTGATCGATGGCTCTTTCTTGATAGAAGTCAATTGAGTCAACAGAGCATGTTCATCTTCAGCAGTCTTAAACCTTCTTTCGAAGGTGGCTCTCATAGTAGCCCAATTGGTAATAGAAGAATTAGGTAAATGATGAAACCAATCAATGACACCTTCGATGAGAGTCTCAACAAATAGTCTGATGGCCACATCTTCTTCTTGGACTGCTAGAATGTTAACTGAAGCAAAGAATGTGGCAATATGCTCATCTGTAGATACCTTCTCATCTCCAAAAAATTTGGGAAAGTTCTTTCTAGAGCTTGTAGGGAGAGGGTTATATGCTGCTAGTTGCAGAGGCCCAACTACAGCGGCCCAAGGGAGTGCCATAGCTACTTGGGGTAAGTAGGGTGTTAGATTGACGATGGGAGGGGCAACTACTCCGTGCAATGTCAACACTTGGCAAGTGGTGGATAACTGGGTGGTTTTTTTAGGAGGTGAAGAAGGTCTTCTCTGGCTCCTTACGGTTCTGTTTCCCCAAATGAGGTACTTCTAGGAGAGCAAAGTTAATATCCACAAGTCCGTCAAAGACTAGGTTTGTGCTACCTTCTTTCCTGGTACTTTTGAGAAATCTTTTAGGCTCCAGATTTTTGCTTAATGCTGTGGCCTAACTTCATGCTCTGCCCTTCTCAGATTTCTTTTTTGTATGGCTCTCTCAAGTGATTCTGCTCTAGCTTCTTCCAATTCAAGCACTTGACTGGCGTTTCTATAGTGTTTAGTGCTTCTCCTGTATCTCCAGAAAAAAGTGTTTAATGAGGAAATGAGATCCTCTTGATCATCTTGGAACCCAAGATTAGGTTGGAGCACAGAGATTATATTTTCATGGGAAGCACCATCTTTCCTCATTGTATGATTTCTAGTAAAACAACTATTCGTTCCCCAGTAGAGTTGCCAAAAATCTATTGGTAAACATATTGTTCTTTTGAATGTAACTCTAAAATACCTAAAAATGTTTAAGAACAATTGAATATAATAGTTGGGCAATAGTTACTTGAAAACCTGTTTTCCCTCTAAATTGGAAGGTACAGCTCCCTTATATGAATAATTTTCAGTGAATTTTAATCTTTCCTAATCTAACTGGGGTATGCTCTTAACCTGAGAGTAGGAGAGGTAAACCAAGCTAAATCTAAAAAGAAAATAGCTCAGGCAAAGTAAAAAACAACTCTAAATCTAGCCAATTCTGAGACTTTATCAATCAGATTCACTCCCAAAACTGGTGATGCATGGACAATTACTAAAAATGCAGATGCAAGACTGAAAGTTAACAATGCAATGATATTGAGTCGATCTATATCATAAGAACATTCCCAAAACTTAGAGTAACTGATTTCCCCTTTAATTAGCCGTATCAAATTGTAATACATAATTCTAGTTCAAATACAGATTATGAATCTAACTCAAAAGAGAAGTTCAAATTCAACAAAAAGATAAATGAAATGCAATGGAACAGTTAAAGAAATGGCATTTAGACATACACAATTGACTCAGAAACAATGATATTCTTCACACCAAAATTTAGCTGACCTTTGTATTGATTTTGGGAAAAATACATATAGAGTTCCAGATTGGACTGTTACAAGAAGGGGTAACTGAAATGGTTCAACTTCCCCAACTAGAAATGATAACCAAAGGTTTATTTGTTACAAAACTTTAACAAAAATAGCACAAGGGGAGAATATATTTATGATTCAGTCTCCTTCCCCTTATCTAATTTGGCCCTATAGGCGATCACAACAGTGATGACTTGGATGAGCTCTTCATGTCTGTTGACATGGACATTGGTGTAATAGACAAGCCATCTGGAATGTTCTTTGGCTAGAGTCTTGATTTCTTTAGTCCGGTCTTTCAGTTCCTCCATAGCCCTAAAGATGCATCCACTCAATTGCTGGAGTTCTGGCACCCTGTCTAAATGAGTCAAAGACTACTCTGCTAACTTGTGCAGATAATCTGTGAATGAATTCTACATGTTTTCCACTCCAACTATCACTTTGCCTTCACCACTGGTTTTCAATTCCACACAAAGTCCTAGGAGGAGTTTATAGTCTTTACTTTGCTCCTCTTGCACTTTAACATCTATTTTTTGTAGTCTAGTCTTGGCCTGAATGATCATCTCAATTTTGAACTCCAGACTTTGGAGCCATTCGATCAAGGGCTCATCACCGTTCTATAGGATCTTAGCTTTCAGGGCCTCCTTAGTCTTCATCTTCACTACCACATGAAACATGACTATGCATTCTTGGCATCTTACTCTTTCTGCAATGAGAGTCTGTAAATTCTTCTCAATGTTGCTCTTCTCTATTTCTAGCCTTAGAACAACATTACCTAACTGCTCAATGATCGCTAGACCTTCTGACTCGATCCTCTTGATCTAACTCTTACCAATTTTCCCATAATGTCAATCCTCTTGCAACTTAGCTAGAATGGCTTGGTTCTCGGCGGCGCTGGGGTCAAAAGAAGTGTGGGTAATGGGAGCACTCGCAATAGGAGTTAGGAGCTGCCTGATGAAGTCAGTTAGTTGGGCTACTTCTGCCTTAAACTAAATTTTGGAAGTCTTGAGATCTTCCAGCTCTTCCTCTATTACTACATATTAGTGGACTTCCACTAGGCCACCTTGGTATCGTGTCGAGCTAATCCCATATCAAATGACTGCAACTGAAAGTCAGAAGCTGTCAGATCTGCGAGTTTTCCTTCTTTAGTGGGCTTGGCTACTTCCATGGTGAAGTGCCCTATCTTAGGATCAGGACCCAGAGTAGAAATTGTCTTTACACTCTTCTGCTTGCTTGTAGTAGCCATGGGCTGAAAAGCCCATGACAGAGTGTCTTGGCTGGGAATTGCTTCTCCCACTCTCTTCCTCTTGCACTCTAGAGTGTTTTCTATCCACGACTCTGCGCTGGTGACCTTGTTGGTAGAGACCAACTCTTCAATGAACAGTATCCTTATGAGTGGGGGAGTATTTTTAGGGTGGGAAGTGAATGGATTCACTTAAGTAGGTGAGGAGGAGATTAATTTTACACTTTGAGAAACCTCCTGTTGCTCTCCACCTCTCTTATCTGATTTTGTAGAGGTACTACGGCTATCCTCTCCAACTTCAACTATAACAGGAGATACCCTCTTTGGAGTTTCTTGGGTCAAAGTCCCAACCGAAGTATCTACAACAATAACATTAATTGGCTGTATGGACTCTGTAGCTTTAGAAAGCTCAGATGTTGACTTAATTTGGTCCGTAAGGACTGCTTCTTCTGTAACTTCGATATCTAGAAGAGGACCCTCTCCACAGGTCTTCTCTAAGAGAGAAGCTTTCTCAGGAGGCTCATTGCCTCCTCTCGATGGTTGAATTGATCCCTTTGCAATGGTAGAGATTTTTGCTGAGGAAGTGGTTGCAACACCAGTAGTTGCTTTTGCCAGAGTTTGCTGAGCGGGAGGCTTCCTTTCTAACCTCTTCCTTCGGCCTGTAGTCCATTCAACCCATTGAACTATTCTTTTGTAAATTCCCCCCATCAGAGCCTACAAGTCACTTACTACCTGGTCTAGCATAGGCTCTGAGCTGATAGGGGTGGAATTTATCTTCTCCAAGTATGTGTTATCATACAAATGATTTCCATAATCTTCTAGCCCTTCTACCGCAATGTTAACATTGAAATTTTTGATCTGTTCAATGGTTAACTGGGCATAGAATCTTTCCCTACTCTCCAAATCATCTTTGAAATTGGCCCAATAGTAATCAATATCTGGTACATGATGAATGGCCCTACTCATCTGTAAGACATCTCTAGCATAATTAACCGGATCACATTGCAGCCTCAGAACATCATATGTTTGCAGAGAGAACTTCTTTGAGAATGTTCTAAGAACATTCTTTGGCTCTGACTAGGATGCACAACTGTAAGCTCCGATGGTCATTGGGAACTTGTATCCTTTCTTCTTTGCCTCTGAATAGATCAAGTTCACCTGGAGCACTTGCCTCATTACTTCGATCAACACAATCATGTCAGTAGGGTATCTGGGTAGCTTCAAAGGAAAATCATCGAAACCTGCAAGACGAAGATATGAGAAATCTCCAAACTGAATGAAATAGCATCCAAATTGGCTTATAAAAGCCATGGCTTCAGGAGAAAATCTCCTTTTCAGACAACCTTGTAGCTCCCTGCACAGTCTCATTGTAAAGGTGTCATTAACTATGAGATAATCAACATAACTAATTTGTAGTTGTAAAGAAGGGAAAAACTCATAGCTTTTTACATCATCTTGGAATTCCTCTAACCTAGGAAGCCCAAGCTAGATTTGAATCATGGCTAAAATATACTACCGAGGACAGAAGACATGTAGAATTCATTCTGAAACTTGGCCCTATCAAGGGCGTCTGAGAGATTCTCACTCACCATCAGGGCCCACTCAATGAAATGGTGCTGAGAACATATTATCTGAACTAGGAAGAAATGTTGTTCAACAAAATTAAGAGCTTCACTCTCACCTCTAATCCTGTGAAGCAATACTAGTATGTCCATGATCTCTAGCTTCAGATTTGTGCTGAATAATGTTTTGGGCAACTTGCCCTTGGCACTCTTGGGTTCTTTAAACCATGACTTCATAATCTCTCTTTTCCACACTGGTCTCTTCATTGAATATTAGGAAACCGCCTTGCTATAAGTCATCTCAGAGTATTCTTCCTGCTCTGGAATGTGGAGGGAATTCTGGATAGATTCTCTATCAATGGAGAGGAGCACCGTGTTTTCTGGTAGGAGAATTTGCTTGGTGTCTGGGTTGTATCGGGCTATACATTCTTGGACCAACTCAGGAGCTTGAACGACTATAGGAAAACTAGTGGCTTCAACTAACCCACTCTCATTAAGATTCTCTGTGATAGGGTGTATCTGCTCAGCTCTCAATTTGTTCTGAAAGTTCTGCATGTCAAAGAACTTCAGCGAGGTGTCTGAGATTTTGTGCCACTCAGAGATAATGTTGTTCATTCCGTAGAATCCCACAAATCTAGAAGCCATGTGAGTATGATTTAACCCAGAGATTCAAATTTCTCTTCGGAAAATAGAGGCAATGAGAAAGTGGTCTTAGCTACTTTGAATTCAAACAATTTGGTGAACAATGGTGGTTCCAGTTCGAAATCTTCAACTAATTTTATACTTTTTGAATTCTTACCGTTTAACGGCTGACTTCCTGCACCACATGAATGAATTCTTACCGTTTGACGGCTGACTTCCTGTTACAAAGTAAAATGACCTTATTTGAATTAATTACTTTTCTTTACATGCCATTAGAAAACATTTTTTTACTTTAGTAACCGTAACGGTAACTTTCTTGAAGCGGCAGAAAATTACTTTTTCGCTTCTCCTTTGGGCGAAAAAATCCTTTAGGAGTGCTCTCTGTTTGAAAATCTGCCAAAGGAGAATTTTGGCCTATAGGGGTGCCAAAATGGTATATATATTGATTCCATAGGCTTTCTTATATGTCAGATCTCTTATGGGATGGATTATATTTCAAAACTCCTTCACCTTGATAGTTTGGCGGAAAATGCATCTCGTGAGTCAGAACCCACCGGTAGGAGCAGAGGAGAAGCCACTTTCCTCTTTTCTGCCTATGGAAAATTCCATGAAATCTTCTTCGTTTGATCATTTCTTTTGTTTCCCATAGGTTCGATACAACTGCTCAAAGCTTTCTTGTTCCTGGCTTCCTCATTTTCCATCTTTATTTACCTCTGATGTTCTTAAGTCTGTCAATTGTGGAAAGCACACTTCATATGTGATTTTACGCCACGGAGAAGCCAAAACTTGATTTCCCACCAATGCTGCAACTTGAAGATATGAGGCAAAGTATTTCATTTGTATATGATTTTGAAGTTAGAATCTTTTAAAACACGACCTTTACTGGATTGGGGACTTAACCTTCCTGATAAAACATGGTTTACAGACCCAGAATCCCCCTGGCTTAGGAAGGAGAAATCAAGTTAGGAAAATATGATAAAGGCTTTCTATCCTAAGGGGATTTCTAGACTTAGACTCCGGACTTGCATGAAACATCCATGACTACTACTACACATAAAACATCCATTTTTGTCTTGAGGTATAAAGACTAAAAGTGGGCCAACAAGATGATCAAGGAAAATTTTGTAAACCATTGATCTTAGGGTTTCTAAGATATTGTAAAACCCTAATTAGGTCAAGAATTTTGATATAAGTAAGGATAAGATGTCAATTTCGTAAGTGTTGATGATCGGATTATGATCAAGTAGCTGCCACACTAAGGATATCAAAAGATTAGACAAGGATTTTAGCACAAGAATTTTGATTGAAGTATTCATTTTTCAGAATAGAGACAAGGCTACTGAGTAGTACAAAAGGTATTATCAGTCACAGTAAGGTGATAATTTTATTGTACTTAAAGGATTTTTTATCCACAATATTCATATTGTATTTGTTTAGATAACAAATTTTGTTACTCTCTGATAATGGTAACAAACTTTAAATCTCCTAATAGAGTAGAGTTAACTGTCTTTGCCTAAATCTCCTAAAAGAGTGCACACATACATTGTGTTGCAAAATCCTCACACGAGGTAGATCTATCAATCTTATTGTTACTCCAAACAGGTTAAGGTCACCATAAGTGATCAATCTTTGCAATCTCTAACATGCTACTTTATTACTATAGTAGTGAAGCTTTGCGGGTCTCATCCCCACCATAATTTTTACCTTATAATAGGGGTTTTCTATGATACCAAAATACATGTGTCATGTGTACTTGAGTTGCATGAATATTTTATTGTTTTGATTACATACATTTACATTTCAGCAATGAAATTACATGTATGGTGAAAGCAATATACTCAGTCGGTTATCACAGTTTATGATTACAAAGATTTGTTTGTAATTTTTTTAAGGGTACTAATCCACCCATCCCCTCTTAGTACAAACCTTTCTATTATTCCAATAATGGACTACTGTACTTACAGCTTCTCTCTTGTACTTTTGTGCAACATTATTTTCTATCATCAGTGTTCTGGCACAATCCATTATTGATCTATTCCTTCTCTTGACTATGCCATTCTTTGGGGGATTCCCTGGAGTAGAAATCTATATTTTAATTCCTCTATCATTACAGAATAAGTTGAACTCATTATATATAAACTCTCCTCCTATTTCAGATCTCAGAAATCTCAAGTTCTTACCTGTCTCTTTTTCAACTTTTGCAAATACCACTTAAACAATTGGAAGACGTCAGATTTTTCTTTGAGAAGAATTACAGTCACAATTCTAGAGTAATCACCAACAAACAATATGAAATATTTATCACCTTGGTAGCCTTGTACACCAATAGGTCCACAAAGTTTAGTATGAACCAATTTTAAAACATCATTTGAAGTATAGTTTTTTCTCTTGAAACTAGACTTTGTCATTTTGCCCAACTGACATTGCTTACACATAACATTATTAGGTTTTTTCAATCTTGGCAACCCTCTTACTCTTTTCATATTACTAATGTTTACCAAATTATCAAAGTTCACATGAAATAACCTCTTATTCCATAACCATATATCATCATATTATGCAAACAAACATGTCTCATCAGATAAGTCTAGATAAAACAAATTACCTCTTGTCTATTCTCCACTTCCAATTAGTTCACCAGTATCATAAAAAATCTTATCTTTTCTGTGATCAAAATCAACTCGGTATCCAGAAGTATTCAACTGAGAAACACTTAATAAGTTACTTCTTAGTCCTTCCACCCAATACGCATTGTCATATATGACCTTATCAGTCAATTTTATTTATCCTTTTCCTTTCACAAGACATGGTTTGTCATTACCAAACTTAACACTACGACATTTGCAATAGTTTAAGGTTTCAATTTTACTTTTATCACTAGTCACATGATGTGAAAAACCATTATCAATTATCCATCTATCACCTTTAGTCATATAAGAAATAAGTGTAGTTTTCTCATATTCATCAGAATCATCTTTCATAGCTACATAAACAACTTCTATATCACTGTCATCAGATTTATCAGGTTCATTATCAATTTCTTCTTCAGCAATATAGCAGGATTTCTTACCTTTGTCTTTATAGTCCTTATACTTTCTGAAATCTCTATCATCCCTTTTGTATTTATACTTTCTTTCTCTTCTCTCATCCTTGTCATTCCTGTCAGGACATCTTGCAATAATATGACCAACTTTGTTACTTGAAAAACATATTATAGGAAGTTTACCTTTGAATTTTCCTATTCCTCTTGGTAGTCTTCTAGCCATAAGTGCTACAAGTTCATCAAGATCTTAATTAGAAGTGTCACTATATCTATTCACATGTTTTCCTTTTCCTTTTCTTGATTTATGAAGAGTCAATTGTGATTTGAATGCAGAATCAACATGGTTAGGAGTGAAATTATCAAAATTTGACATCTCAAAACTAGTAAGTCTACCAACTAGACCTTCTAGAGTTAAGTTGTTACCAAGAGTACATCTGAGTTCTTGTATAGTAGATAATATAATAAAATATATAGGAAGTAAGGTTCTCAGTACCTTGCTAATAACAGTATCATCAGTAATAGTTCCATTGGATCCTCTAATATCATTTACAACCTCCTTAACTCGACTATAATACTAAACAATAGTTTTACCATCTTGCATTCTCATTTCATCAAACTTACCTCTCTAGCTTTCAGATTTGGCTCTCATTACATTTGTATCACCTCCATAGATAGTTGCCAATTTATCCCACATTTATTTTGCAGTTGTCCAATCTTTTATGTCTTTAAATTCAAGATAGCTTAGGGAAGATGCAATCTCCAACATTGCTTGGTTGTCTTCTTGTTTTTCTTTCATCTACTAGGCTGTCATAGGTGCAGGCACTATTATGTAATCATGTTCCACAAAGTATTTTTCTGAATCTCCAATACCACATAGGTGTAGCTTCATCAAAATTTTCCATGCAGGGAAGTTATCCTTGTTCAACCTTGGTACCTCCTTTTTATACATCTTGATCTTTAGCTTCAAGTACCTTCAAAATTTTCTCTACAAGCACCATAAAAAATCTAATACCAATTTTTATAATGATTTGGATTAACTAAGAGGGGGGTGAATCAATTATCCAAGGTCCAGATGTACCAATTGAACTTTCAAATACTTCAACCTGTAACCACCTAGATTTGGTCTATTCTGACCATAGACCCTATTTTCCCTAAGTGTGATCATACCCCCAATTATGTCATGACAATGTTACTTTGGCATAATTTATTTTTAATCAAATTTAATGTCCTAGGTGATTTTTATCACTGAATTATATTAACTATTATAGCCATATAATTCAAATCAAATTCAAACATGGCTATAGTATTTAATTATAAAGGAATTAAATAAACCCCTAAATCAATTGTCCACTTGCAAATAACCCATTCCCCTAGCCTATTTAATTTAATTAAAATGGCTATAGTCCCCTTAATTAGCAATAAAATGCTTAAATAATTAATATCCTATTTTTGAATGAATTAAATAAGTTTAATTCATTTCATTTATATTCCCCTAAACCACAACCTAACTTATCTCAACCACTTCTATCTTGGGTTCTAACCTATCCCAACCCATTCACCCATGCTAATATAATCATAATTCTAATTGTATCTTAAACACCCTCCTAATGTTGTCACATTCCATTAAGGAATGATTAACAACTCAACCCACTTGAGAAAGTCAAGTTTCTCAAGCATGCCTTCTCTAAAGACCAACTTGCCAAGTTGAGCCTTACTCCCTCCCATGCCTCTTAAATGAATTTCATTAATGGATATTCCCACTTGCCCATCCCTCATTGATGCCCAAGGCATTAATGGCTCTTGCACTTCATTAGTGACCTTAGGGGCTCCATTAATGAACCTTGGCTCCCCCCTCTCTCTCTCTCTCTCCCATTCCTCTATAAATTAAAGGGATTTGGAGCTCATAATAAACCTCAATTTTCAAAAAGTAGTGTTGTTATGCCAAGATTTTGAAGGAAACTCAAAGCATGTTATGCTACCCATTCCTTCAGAGCTTCATGCACACTCCATAGTTACTTTCTTACATGGTTATAATGCCCATTTTAGACTAATATGCATGCTTAAATAGTCAAATAGTTGTTTTAAACTTAAATCTTTCATGCTAGGTTGTTTAGGTCACTGGTATTAGCATAATCTGAGGGCTGTCATGTTATTTACTACACTCATCCTAGTTAGAAAGCAATAGGTTGATGTTAGGGTTTTATATGCTCATTAACCCTTGTTTCTCACTAACAGAATGACTTATTGAAGTGTTGTGTCGCAGGTAACAGGTGCACAAATATACACACATTTTTGGCACCCATTGTGGGGCAAGATTTCCAACTTGGCCTCATTTTGAACCTATTTTTCACTAATTTGCATGCACAAGACTCTGTTATAGGGTCATTTCTGGTCATTCTAGATCACATCCAGGATACGCCCTCGCACTGAAGAAAATGAGGCTCGCATCCGGGATTTCCTAGATCATTTTCAGTTTAATATCGCATATGGGGAGCATACTGTCACATATGGTAAGAAAGGTCACATCTGGTATATTGTATCACATTCAATTATTTTAGGCTCGCATCTGGTTAGAAAATTTGCACACTTCATTTTCCTAACTCTAACATCTTGACCAGTTGTGTTTTTGATATTTTGCAGCCTAACAATTGTTTGCAGGTTGTTATTAAAGGTTTTTCATGGGAGTTGAAATAAAGAATACTAACTTGGTTTTTCAGGTTGCCAAACCCCCATCTTGACCTCTATTTTACTTACTTTAAACACTAAGAAACATTTTCCAATCTATCACTAAACTGACTAGAGGACTATGCTCTTTTCCTTTTTAAGAAAAATTAGAAACTCACACATCAGTTTATGGGTTGAATGGAATTTGGAGTTAACTGAACAAGCAATCACACCGTATAATTCTTTTAGGATTGGTAATTGAACAAACACAAAGCACTAAATATTGTGGGCTATTTGAACAAGTTCAATCGTATAAATTCTTTTGGGACACAAAAATTGAACAAGCAAACTCACTAAATATTGTGGCTAATTGAACAAGGCAAATCTACTTTCAAGCATCTTGTTTTCATTAAAATAGGAACATCAAAATCAGGCACAACATTTCTTGAGGGAAAGAACCACTTTGCTTGACTTTGTTTTGGGAGAAAATGGCTTAGATTAGGAGAGTATGCTCTTCTTCTTCAGAAGAATAAAAAATCTAGAAATCCAAAGCTCGCCAATCCTTTGTACGCATATTTAGTAGTAGAGGGCCTTCCGGTTGAGGAAAAAATCTCCTAGGAATGACCCAAGTGAGGACATATTTTACACCAACCCTTCCAACTCACTATAAATAGTTTCTTCCTCATAGGCTAAAGCCTCGGAAGACGGAGCCGGTTTTGTTCATGGAATTTCGACATCATTCCTTGAACATGCTTGGGTATATGTAGAGCGGAGCTGCATGAATCTTGCTTGCGAGACTACATATATTTAGGTACTCATAGGTCTATATGCCTCAATTTTGCCTTTTGCAACTCTATGGGGGATGGTTTCAAACAGATTGCCCAACAATATGCAATAATTTCAACTGAAAGAATTCCTGATTCACCCCCGAAAGGGCAATAATCTTTGTGCAAGGAAAAAAGTAATTTCCCCAAGACACTCATCATATTGTGCCCTCACTTATGTTTGGATTCGGCTAATACAACATCATGACTGGAGCCATTGCGTGCTTGGTGATGGCTGTATTTTGATTAGAATTTGAGTGTGTACCTAAGTCAAGGAGCAAAGATTTTCATCCTCCACCTAGAGAATAGGAAAAAGATGAGTGTCTATTTCACCCTCCCAACAATGCAAATCTGTTTGGCGTATTTAAAAAATCATTTAAAAGATAAAATCTTCAAAACAAAAAACAACATTCAATCCCAGATCAACACATGTGTTTATCACTCATTGGAAAGTCTCCTAACATAATCACAGATCAGACAAACTGCATGAACTCCCAAAACGCAAATTTCAAAACTGGCAAAATCTGACAAGGACATCAAAAAATTGCATCCTGGATGTCCTAGATCATTTTTGGTATCCTGGCTCACATACAGTATTTTGGCTCGTATTTGGTTAACACATAGTTGCATCTGGTATTTAGGCTCGCATCTAGTGTCATCAGAGGCTTGCATCTAGGCGCTCGCATCTAGGACAGTGGGTACTTGCAGAGGTATTTCTTAGAAAGTCTCAGTTGATTTAGGTACCCTTTTAGCTCTTTAGTCTGTCCCTGTTGTCTTTTCTGGTATCTCTACTATTGTATCAGAATGCTTTTTCAGACGTCTACCTTGCATGCTTAGTTCATCTTTCACAATCGGTTCAATACATGTGGTCTACCCACTTTCTACCAATAACTTGGTTCCCAGCTCACTATCAGGGCAATCTAACCCTCTGATGCTGGAATCATTTACATCCACCAACAACAAACAGTTATTTTTACCTAGACACGTCCACTTGAACGGTTTGAAACTCTCACTTGCACTAATGGGAAACATTGACAAAGTTGAGAAACAACTACATGGTTAACACAAGATGCAACAAGTACATGTCTAAAAGATCAAAAGTGCCTCTTAAAACACCACACTTTCAAGGGGAAACATCTCGTAGTTCCCTACTCGATCTAGACTCCCCACAAATGGGTAGTGACACTCGCAGATGGAGTGAGGCTTTTGAGGAATATAACAATGGAAAACACCAAAAGCCCGAAGATACAGATGAGGAAGAAGAACCCAAGTTTGACCGTCCTTTATTTGAATCAGGTAGTGAAGAGGACATCACCGAAGAGGAGTACAATAAACTCAAGCAAAGTAGAAAATTCCAAAAGATGATGGAAAAGATAATTGGTGAGGATAAAGAAAAATACTTCCTCCATCTAGCATCCACAGGTGTCAAATTACCTAAAGATTATGATGTGGAAAAAATCAAAGAAAAGGAGGTACCAACTCCTATATCCATTCTCACTAAACAACTCACTTTGATGCAAACAGAGCTCGCAAACCTCAAACAGGAGAAAGAGAAACCCAAAACAAAATACTCTTTGGACGCCATTTGTCCATTTCCTTTTGACAAGAGTATCACTATGGTCCTATTTCCTCCCAACGTGGCAAGACTGAATTATGAAAAATACACAGGAGAAACTAAACCACACGATCATGTGAGGGATTTCTGTGCTCTAAGCATCGAATACATGCATGAACCTACATACCTCATGTGACTATTTCCATGAAGTTTAGGAGGTAATGCCATGGAGTGGTTCTCAAAACTGAACCCAAAGGTCAAAAGATTTGAGGAGATGATTCAACACTTTATCCAACATTAATCCTTTAACATATAACATGATGTAACCATGATGGACCTATGTAATACCAAACAGAGAACTATTGAATCATTTACACAATTCCTACAAAGATGGAGGAAGATCTTTGCATGATATTCAAGGGCCATTCCCAAATCAGAGAAGATGGAGATCTTTTTTAATAACATGGTGCCTGAATTGAACTATGCACTAAAAATGCAAGACTCACCAAGCTTTGACAGAATGATTAAAAATTCCCTCCATATTGAGGAAGTCATGGTCAAAAGGGGGGAGATCACCCTTCAGAACAAAAGCAAAACCAACAAATCCAACTCTAAGCCTAAATGGTGGAAGCAAAACAAGAATATTGTTAATGATGGAGTGGTTGACGCCTCTAACATTAATCCTAAGCTTGAGGTGTTCAATCTGACTAATAGTATGCAAGAAAGCAAGGATGCTAAGGTTACGACCCCCATACCCAAGGAAAACAATGATAATAACAAGGGTCAGACATGGACTCCAAAACCTCAAAGAACTTTCACTCCTTTGGGAGAGCCTCTCGAGACTGTTTTAAAAACACTATTGGATAACAAAGTTCTCACAATCCTAGATTCCAAACCCTGGGAACCAATGGTCAAACCCAAGTGGTGGGATGATAATTCCTATTGTGTCTTCCATAAAAATAAGGGACACACGACTAATAATTGCCTTAAGCTTAAACATGTCATCCAAGACCTCATTGAAGGAGGTAAGATCAAAGTAGATGGACACACTACCAATGAGGATCATACAACATTCAACAAACCCTTTCCTAATTACGACAAAGGAGAAATATGTAAAGGAAAAGGTAATGAAGTCAACTACACCTATTCCAACAATGACAATGTGATCAATATGCTAGATGTTAAGACTGAGTCAATCAATGTGGTCACAATCAAAGGTGTCTCATTCCAGTAAAATGCTGTAACATGGAGCCAAGAATAGGTCACGATCAAAGGACCCCCAAAACTAGCATCAACATCCAAGGTTCCTATCATTACTATTCCTAAACCAGCAACAAAACACGTGGTTACTATCCCTGGAGCAAAGTATGACTTGGTAGACCAATTGCAACGAACCTCTGCCAAAATTTCCATTTTTGAATTGCTCAAAATATCCACAATACATAGGGAAATCCTAGAATAGGCTCTACATGCTACTAACATCCCAAAGGATATTGATATAGAAAAATTCCAAGTGATGGTTAATCACATCTCCACGCCGCATTACCTCTCCTTTTCTAAAGAGAATGATAAGTCATTGACCCATCCACATAATCAACCCCTCCATATCAAAGTCCTTATTCATAAATCCCATGTTAGATGCATTTTGATAGATGGAGGCGTAGGATTGAATATCTACACACTTGATCTAATCAAAAGACTGGGTCTCTTAGAACAAACAATTTACTCTAGAAGCAAAATAACTATCAAAGCTTATGACGAGGAAGAGAGATCATCCAGAGGTCTTATTTTTCTACCTATCAGAGTCAGCCCAATTGAGAGGAATGTCACATGTTAGGTATTGGATCTACCCTTAGCCTACAATATCCTGTTAGGGAGACCATGGCTTCACAAAATGCAAGCTGTGTCATCTACTTACCACTAGTGCATAAAGTTCCCACATAATGGGGTGGAAGTCATGATTCCTGCAGATGCTAACTACACTTGTAATAATATCAAAGCTGGTAGTATTATCTTGCATAACAAGGAGGCTATGGATACAGTTGCTTCTAAAACTACCAAGGACATGGTTATGAAGAGTTTTGGAAAAACCTTAAAACTTGAAGAAACAGGCATGGGAGAGTACAAGCTGGACCTGACTCCCTCACTGATAGAACTTCTAGTGTCACCAAGATCCTATGGAAAACCTTCCTCAACATTCACACCTACAACATCCAAGGAGCCATAAGTACACAAAGAAACTAGCTTGGTAAAGGAATCCACATCTTCTTCAGATAACACAGAAGAACAGGCAGTCCTGGACTAGCTTTACAAAGGAGAACTGGTGGAAACTGAGGTCAAACATGTAGAGATATTCCTAGAATAGTATGGCAAGGGGTATGATTTCCTCAAATAGATGGGATACAAAGGAAAGGGACCTCTAAATGACACAGGATGAGGGCTTATTGAACCTATACCCATGGAGTTCCAAAATAATAGAGAAAAAATAGGACTGGGTTTTAATACTAAAATTGATAAACCCATTTCAAAAAGGATTCCAAACTTAGATAAAGGGAGTGATGAAATAGACAAACTAGAGTAGTGGTCCTGTGAGAGATTATTACATATTGGCACACATGATCCAAACTACCAAGGAGAATGCTATGTACCCAGCTTTGAGGTACCACAAGATCTTCATACCCCTTTGTTAGCACAACCTCCCATTCAAGAGGTAGGAGATACCATAACAGCTGGTCTAGAGATATCATTAATAGCAAAAATTACTCAAGAAAGACCCTGACAATAGGATTTACATCTTAACTGGGGGAAATTCATCACAGTTTCACATATCCTTGAACTACCACACTTTGATCCATAGGTAACTAACCGAGTGCATCAGATAACCATTGCTGAATACTTAAATAGATCTAATGATGAGGTCACTGACTCTCATGATTATGAATGGGAAGAGCTATCTTTCACCACTGAAGATATTGGAATAGATACAATTCACATGTTTTTGGCACCCTCAGCTCCTTGTAAACATTCTAACACTACTCCCAATGACAATGATAATCCTGAAGCAAAAGAATAGTTCCTTCCCCTGATCATTGATGAAGAAACTGGTGATTACATAAGTGTAGAATAATTTCATAGGCTACAAGCAAGAAGCCTCCTGTTACGGAGAGATGATGATGATATTTATATTGATGAGTCACTAGATTTTGGTCTGCATATAACTAACAACGACCCTTTTAACAATGATCTCACTCTTATTGACCTAAATATTGAAGAAATTAACTTAACAGACCGTGTCATGTTGGTTAATGGTCTTGTGTCATGTCGGTTAATGGTCTTGATGCTAATGCGATGTTGTCCTTCCGAGAGACTGGCTCCCTATCATTGGTACTTTTAGACCTAATTTATTGGACTAAAATAGATCCTACTCCTATATTCAACTTTCCCAATGACTATACCCTAGCTTTCTA
>MU227547.1:4020027-4051069 GCA_018584345.1 Thuja plicata
TTGCTCAAAGGAGGTTACCCCCTCGAAGTGGCCCGCGATCAATATATTCATTCTGAGTTCTGCTATTGCTCTATATTCTGTTATTTCGTGCATTCTCACCATACTGCTGTAAGGAGGTTCCTCACATAGAATCCCATCTGATTTCACCTTCACTCTTCATATCACTTGTACAATTCCACACACTATCTCTCTCTATTCAATCCAAACTTGACCTTATATATATATGATAAGCCTCTTCATGTCGGCCTTAATATTCTTCCAAATAAATAATAAAACTCATGTCCGTCGGCTACATATATCTAATTATCCATAGAATATGATCTACTGTCATTCGGCCAACACTAACTATTTTACTCAGTCAACACTAAAATCCTTCAACACCCGACCAACACTGTAATGCCCGAGTGAACTCGTTTAGAACTAAAAAATCACTTTGTTCCTCTTCAATGCCCGAGAGTTCTTGGCATGAACTAACTGTGCTCGGATGGGATTAGACATGTGTGTAAACATCACTATACTTGTGTAAGCATCAATGATAATACACAATTGAATAATTGTCATCAATAGGTCAAACCCTTGTTTAGGAATCAACCTTGAAAATGAAATGAAGTTGCATAAAGGAAAGTATGTAAAAAGGTAAATGTTTGATTCACCTTGTATAAACCCTCATGGATGGATGTAGAAATTTTTCATACCCATAAAGATGCTTGAATGTAATTGAAATCAAAGATTTGACCTTAGAATGCAGAGTAGGAATCAAAGATTCCCTCATAAATGAATGGATCTATGAATATCACTCCTAGATCATTAATGTATATATGCTTGATAATCAATTGCAATGAAGGAGAAAGAAGGTATATGGAAGAGAGGATCTTCTTGCTTAATTAAAAATTATTCTACTTGAGCATCATGGGAGAGAAACTTGTTTAAGTTGGATATGATTGAATTTACTTGAATGGACTTGAATAATTGGAGACCTGGAGAAACTAGATCTTGGATGCTTGCCTTCGAATCTTGAATCCATATGCTCAATTTCTCTTGATTGCTTGATTTCTTGAGAGCTTGATCATAAATTGAATGCACTTGATAATGGATGTCAATATTAGGAGAGATAGGTTGTTTATATACTCAACCCCTCATTTTAGGATTTAAAAAAAATCCAAGCTGGCCATAAAATCAAATTTATCACCAAAACCCCAATATCGGGCTTTGGGACAAATTTGGCCCAAAAAGGGAAAGAAGAGGACATTAATAATCTCTTATTCCTAGGAACAAGGCATTAATATCATCTTGTTCCTAGGAGAATTACCCATAATTTGAACTTGGTGTTGGGATAGATGAAAAGATGTAGGAGGAGAAAAATAAGGTTGCTAGGATCAAGCATAACATACATATTAATCTCAAAACCACCAAAGTGGCTCTAATAGTTCCTAATAAAGAATCTAATTATGGGTGCTAACTTTTTAGGATTCTACATCTCCCAAAAATGAAGGGGAATATTTGGGAGGCAAACCCACACTATACACACATTAAGTGGTTCAATAAGAGGTTTAAAGGAGATTGTCTAGGGTTTGGTTGAGAGATAGTGATTCCCCTAGCCCCAAAGCTTTCTCAACACACAATCATGGTCTTCAAAAGAAATAAAAAAACTCTTTTTTCACAAGGTAAAATATCAATGTTACCAAAGACTAAGGATCTCCAACAATCAAAAACCCAACAATGTAGATCTGGAAGAGAAGGCCATAAACCAGTGAATCTACAAACCAACCCACAAAGTTGGTAGAAATATACATTCTCGACCACATCTAGAGAAGACACCACCAAAGGGGGTGTCCTCGCATAGGAAAGAGGTCAATATTTCTCCTTTGAAGGAATAAATGCAACATATTTTGCAACAGGAGAAAAACTTTGTCCACTAACAGGAGTCGGTGGAACTCTTCCACTAGCAGCCAGAACTCCTGAATCACCCGCAAAAAGGTGTGGAAAAGACACCAGCTCCGTAAAATAGGGACCCATAAAAAATAGGACCCATAAGAAATAACGACAGGAAAGTCTACCACAAAGGGCTAAGGAGCCAGAACACCCATAGGGCCAGAGGGAAAAGTAGCTATTCCAACAAGAACAAAGGCCTTGGAGTTCAATGTTTTTACTTGGCACCTGAACACCTGTTTGCATCGCAGTGGATGCGGATGTAGATGGTATTGTGAGAATGGAGCAACTTGTTTTTTATCCTTCTCATTTTTATTCTTTTGTTTCTTATCCTTATTGGTACTACTTTGTCCTTTCTATTCTTATGTTCCTTGGAAGAGGATTTTAGAGTTCCCATGTGGATTAGATTATCTTTCTCATGTCTTAGAGAAATAACAAAATCATTCATGGATTACATGTAAATTTAGTCCCAAGTGCACACTTAGTAGTATAGAAGGTAGACACAAATAATAAATATTCATAAATTAACTTTGAGAGAATACTCAAAATCAATTGTTCATATTTCTTTTGATTCTACATTACTTTAGCTATAGCCTTATTGATTTTAATTTTGTAAAGAAAACTTGGATTGTGTTAAAATTTCTTGGAGTTAGACTTATGAGCTGATTTTTCAACATATGACCCGTCATTGAATCTTGACTTCCAAATGGAGTCTCTAACTTTGTCCAAATTTCATTACAAGTACTCAGAGATTGAATATAAAAGAGTAAATTGGGAGAAATAGACAATCCCATCTATTAAACCACTTAAGATTTTCTACATTTATAATAGGTTCAGTTTCCAATCTCATTGTTATCATATGCATACTAAATTTTCTTAAGTATATTGTCATTCATGACTTCCACTCAAAATAGTTGTAAGGAATTAGAATAGGAATTGTTATTTGATCCATGATGCAAAATAATAGAAATAAGTGTTGAAAGAAAGAGAACATAAGAATACCAATGCATCTCCACCTTTTTCACTAGCATGAGAAATCACCCCTCTCAAAATATTACAATGTTGGCACTTTATAGCACAGTGCAACTAAAAAGCTCTTCCCTAATTACAATAGTGTAAAGGTTCACAGTGAAAAAAAATGCAACACAAAATCTAGAAAAAAATATTTATGTAGCTCTGCTCAGCACCAACTTCAGTATGTAATATTTCAAAGGATTGACAAACTGATCAAACCAACCATGGATAGAAAGTACTCATATTTGTCTTTCCAATGACATCTTGTTCATTGAATTCTAATGCTCAAGGAAAAAGTTATGAGTTTTTGAAAATATGAATTTGTTTTCTCGGAACAACTTTCTTGCAACAAAAATGTTTTACTTCTAATTTGGTTTCAGCAAAATCTATTCATTAAATGAAAAAAAAAATAGATACCTAGATATAATATTTTTGGGCTACAAAAAGAATCCATAATTTTTTTTTTTATCTATCAAGGAAAAGATGAATTAAAGGAAACCTTTAGTCAGTCTAAAAATAGTTGCGTGATGTTTTTTAGACAACATTTTTGCCAGATTTGCTCTACAAAAATTAAAATATACCTAGATAGTTTTTAGAGGCTAAGAAAGTTACTTACAAATCATTTTTTGATTTGACTAGAAAAAGATGTATATGATGCAAAAATGAAAATGCCACCGATATTACCAGAATCATGTAAACACCCAAATTTTACAAAATATTTACACAAAAAAAATTGAGAGATTTAACATTTCCCTCATACTTTTCTGATTCTCAAGTTCATATTAAAATGCAAGAGAAAAGAATACCGAGTTTTTGAAAAATCTGTAAAAATTTATCAGCCAGGCCCTATTAAATCTCTCAAATAATGAAACTAAATCTATTCTTGCACTTGAATAGTTTTAATACCATGTTAGAATATGAAAAGATGAATATCCCAATATAAGTAGTGCAAAAAACTATGAATATAAATGATACAAAATCAAAGTAACAACATAGAGTTAGCCTTCAAAAGAAAACTTAAAATGTTGTTGTTTAGCTTCTGGGAAAGAGTGTATGTAAATTTTTACAAACAACATTTCCGATCATACTCCATGATCCATCATCAAGATGTGAGAGTTTAAGAATGCAAAAAGATAAAAGAATGCAAACCAAGACTATAAAACGAGGAGAGAGGGTGGGAAAAATAGGCACACAAATGAAGAGAAAACACAAAAAGAACAAGAGGAGAAAATTAGGAAATCAAACAACCAAAAATGAAAGGCTGGCAACAAATGAAGGAAATTTAGAGATTAAAAAGAGAGAATAACAATAAACAGGACAAAATTGATGACATAAAAAAAAAAAAAAAAAGAACAAAAATAAATATAAGGAAAAAAAAAATACACACACACACACACACTCATAAGCAAGAAGAAATGAATAAAAAAAGGAAATATAGATACGAATATGACTAAGAGTATTGTTGGTAAACAAATTTGTCACTGTGGTTGTTTCTCTGAAATTGACCCTGATTGCCCTGCGAGTAGTGACAATCATACCAATAGTTGGAGAGATTGCAATCAAATCATGATCAAATTGCAATATTCCTCTACGTTTGAGAGGGGCATCTCCCTCATATGATAGGAGTATTTGGTATTTTTAGTACTTTTCATCTTAAAGTACAAAAGGAGATAAAAAAAAACTAAAAGAAAGTAATAACATAAACCCCAACAATAAACATGAATACTATTTGAGATTCAGAAATGGATAATGATTACAAAGGGGGCTTTTAGCATGGGATGCAATGATGAAAAAATAAGGATAACGAATGTTGACATACAAAAAGATAGGCTATTCCAGTACATTCACACCGAGATACCAAGAAATGATTGCATTTTGCTAAATCAATTACATAGATAAAAAGACTATTGGATTCCACCATTACATAAGAGATTACCAAATTAACATATGAAAAGTAAGTAATAATAACTAATTAACACACTAAAGACATACAACTAAATGCATTCTTCATTATTTATTTTAAAATATGCAAGTTCAAAAATATTTTTGTACATAGTATAAATCCAAAACCTTGTTTGGAAATTTCTCCATAATTTCCCCTTTGAAAAAGTCTCCCCTTTTACATTACCAATAGCTTGTATTTATATGCTTGGATAACCGCTTATAACTACTACAATAACTACTTACTAACTATACTTTCTTGAAATACAAAATAAAAAAACTTATTCAATTATGTTTTACATCACTTTATGGAAATAAGATTCTTTTCCTAACCTCTATATGCATTAAGTGACTTAAATCACTTTTATACAACACAACAAATTAACACTCCTAATTTTGAAGAAAAACAAAGCTATTAATCATGCTAAGGTAGTTCTAACACTAAGCATTGTTTATCTTATCTCCTTCATTACATAGTGATGAGCTGGAAAAAATCTTCCAACAAATGAATTCAAATTGTTGACATCTATCACTATCATATGCTGAATTACAAATAGAACTTTGAAAGTGTTAGCAAGCTTTGATAGTTTTGTACCAATTAACCCTAGCCCTTTGTCTTGAACAAATCATCTACACCTCACATGAACATGGAGTGGGCCCTCTTGGTCTTGGAAATTGGGTTCGAAGGGCTAAAATCTCTCGACTACATTGAGTGCATTCCAAACATTATACATTCTTTCTTCATCTTTAAATTGTTTTGTGTTGGTACCATTTGTACTTGTATCATCTTGACATTCAACCATTTGAAGATACAAAAATATATCTTTATGTTTCTTAAAAAAAGACAATTCTAAGGTTCTCCACAAGGATGAAAAAGGTTTGTCATTGCAATGTTCTCTCATCGGCATAAAGAGTTTTTGTTAATTTGCATCACATAAAACATCTCGATCCCGGCCTCATCCCTTATGATGTCGGAGCCTTACACTCAGCAAGACTTGATCCCTGGTAGGCTCATTGAGAACCATTGAACTTCACTAACAGACCAAAGGCCCATTGACTATATACAATAGTTTTCATCACACAAATCCTTCTTTATGTCAATCATTTTGTTTGTAATCCAAGGATTGAAGAACCAATATGAGAACCAAAACCAAACTTTGCATTATTAATGCCTTGCTCACCTATGACATTCTTGGAAGATGGTGTATTTGTAACATGCTGTGAAACCATATTTCTATAAGACTCTCTCCCCAAAAAAATTCACCCGACTTCCCAAAACTCCACCATTTTCACATAGTTAACTATTCCAAGTTCAATCTTCTCACAAAATTCTGTTGGCAAACCAATAGGCCATCCTATTCTAAGAATATTTGTAATAGTCTCATACATGTAAGATCTAGGAATACTGCCTTCGTCCACCATTTTGATCAAGAGCTTGCAAGATTCATACAACCTGTCCATTTCGCATAATGCATGTGGAATCAGTGTATAAGAACTACTAGAGGTGGGAGTGATGTTATTTCTCTTCAATTCTTTCAACATCTTCTAGTGTCATCTTCTTCTATAATGGTATGTTTTGAATTTCTTTGATTTGATTGCATGAAATAGCGATCTTCCTTCCTTCTACGCATTCCATCAAACAATTTAAATGCCATGTCGCAGCTTTTTGAGGCATAATGTCAAACAAATCATCGCAGCTATTTAAGATTTCACATTTTGTGATTCATGTCTAAGGGAGAAACTCCAATTGTAATGTCTTGACAAAAACCCCTCTACCGATTATAATACTGTCTTCCATTCTACATAGACACAGAGGATGGCAACAAAGGTTGTTGAGTTTGGCTTTGAGTCCACATTTTGTTGGATGTAAAATCTAATAGTCATTTGGTTTCCCTCCAATAACTATTGGCCCTTCGTATTTCAGCCCTTGTATTTCAGATAATGCTGTTATGTTGCTTATAAAGCATTGTTTTGTATGTATCTGATTGATTGTATTGGATAAGTGAATAATATTTCCCTGCTTGAGAGTGAATGTAGCCTATTTGGATGAACAGCTATAAAATTATGTTGTCTCTTTTCGAATCTCTATTTTGTTTTGTTTAATTCTGTTAATTTGTTGCTGATTTATATTAAATATTGGTATCAGAGCAAGTTGTGCTCGATCATGTTCAGCAGGAGAGATTCTAGTTTGAGTGGGAGTAATGGCGACTGAAGAAATAAAGAATAAAAGTTTAATGGTCATAATTATAAGTCATGAAAGGTGCAAATAAAATCGACTATTTGTATATAATTGATTTATAGCAACCATTGTATGGTAAAAAAAGAAACCAACAACCATGTCAGATGAAGATTGGGATATATCTTAAACTGATGAAGATTGGGATGTCTTGAACTAAAAAGCCTTTATGAAGGCCTGACACTTGGATGCGGCAAACCTTGTAGAGAAAAAAAAGCTCATAAAAATGTTAAATGATAAAAAGATATTAGTCAGTTGTCGCGAAGGTGAGTTTGAGAGGCTGAAATGTGAAAGGGAAGAGAGATTTGAAGAGATAAGAAGAAATGGAAAATCTTGGTCGGGAACGTGGAGAAAATGATGAAGTGCGGGATGCTAGAAAATCTAGTATTTAGATACTTTCCAAAAAGGGTACTGTAGGTAATAGTGGAGTAGTTATAAAGAGAATGAGTATGCTTGTACAACTACATCCATGACGTATACCTCACCTGCATCTCATACACATCCTTGTATGCCTTTTAGTGCGTTTTTCATAAATCTTTTTTCTGTAGACCTTGCAATCATTGCATTCCGCAAAACACAATCTCTTTAATACATTCTATTTTGGTGCAGGAATAGAGAGGATGCGAGCAAAAGTTGAAAAGATTAGCTTTGCAAATTTCTTCTTAAATTGGGCTTCCTAGTCATCCATAATTTTATTCCTTGCATTCACTTTTAACTATTTCTAACATACCTTCGGCACTCTCCATTCACTTTTTGGAACTCATAACTAAGTCTCCATCCACTTTTTGGAACTCATAACTAGGTTATGGGTTGTGAGTTTTGATTTTACAATGTATTATTTATTTTTTCTTCATTTACTATTTATGAATCAATGTAGCTTTTCATGAGGTAAAGAGTGGATTATAACAAAAGTTTGGTCATATGGTTGCCCCTATTTCATCGTTTAATTTTACATTTTTGATTGATTCACATATAAGAGTATATACATGGCAAAAAATTGATAATGAAAATTTTAAATTGAAGTCACATTAATAGAATGTGAAAATTTTAATTTTTGGCAAGTATATATATATATATATATTTATATATTTATATACATAAAAAAATAACTAAGCAAAAATGAATCTAAATCTATACAAGAAATAACACACAGAACCATGCAAGGAAAAAAGTAATACAAAATATAAACCAAGGAGAAGGCCAACATAGAAGATAACCAAATAAATAAAACAATAAATATAAAAGAGAGAACATCCAAGAGAAAAAATATAAACCAATGCAAATATGAAAGCCCAAATAATAAATAAAGAAAAAAGAAAAACTATATAAGTATAAAGATAATACGTACATACAAACATTCCAACAAACAAATAAAGGAGAAGGCCGACAAAGAAGGATAATAGTCTACTAAATATAACAAACAAAAGTGAGCGTGTGTGAGAGAAAAATGAAAGCATAAAAATGATTTTAATAAACATAAAAAGAAAATAAAAATAAAAAACAAAAAAGGCAAAACAAGGGGCGGGGAGGTGGAGGGGGGTGGGCGGGGAGGGGGATGAAGGGCAAGATCGAGGGACCAAACGAGGGAACCACCACAAGACAAGAAAGAAGAAGGCCAAAGTGAAGGGGTGAGAAGACACAAAAAGATAACCCAAGGAGGAGAGGGAGGACCAAAAATAATGACACCATGAAAAGAGAAAAGACAAACAATGGGGAAAAGGAGGGCGATAGAGGAAAAACACCAGAGCGAGGAGGGGAACATAACAGAGGGAGGATTAAGAAGAAAGATCAAGAAGCGGGGGAAAAGAAGAGGTCAGAGGGGAGGATGATGGTGGTTCTTGAGGGTGGAAAGTAAAGGATGCCAAGAAAGTCTGAGAGTCATACCCTTCATCGTGATTGAGATTGGAGGGGTGATTGAAGATTTCAACAGCCTCCTTTATCTTCGTCTATGACCAAGATTTGAGTGTTCTCCAAACAAATGTGATGTTTTGTAGAAGATGAATGCTCAACTAAGGCATATTTAAGCACCCGTTCATGCTTGATGTCGACACTATGTTCCTTGATTCTCATGAAAAAGGATTTGCCAGTTTCATCAATGTAGGGTGAACCACAAGAATGCGGTACCTTATAGACACTTCATTCAAAAAAGGTGTCACTAGAGTCTTTGAGAGGGGGTAAATGGTTTCTAAGGGTGTGATGTAGAATTGGGGTCTAGGTGTTACCGAGAGTCAACTTGACTCTATTTCAAGGTCACTGAATAGACCTTATAGGGTATTATCAAACCCCAACTTAAGGAAGTCACTAAAATCTTCACCTCAAGTGCTCTAGACTTGGTTCTCACCGTTAAGCTACTATTTCATAATGTGGAACCTAATAGGATAGATCCACCCTCCAAGCTAAACTGACTGGTTCAACCTGGATAACATAATAGAATACACCACACATGGAAGCCATCACACAAAATGTTCAAGGCGATTCTCCAAATTCTTTTTGTGTTCACAAATTCTATTCTATTACAAAATACATGCGTTCATGTCTTCTGTCTACTCTCTATTCCCACTACTTCTCTTACAAAAGCTTTGAACTATATATCTATCTCTCAGAAATATCTCCAAAATATCTTGTGCTCCTTCAACAACTTCAACCACCTTGCACAGGCGGCCTAGTCAACCCATAAATGACCCTTCCATCACTGGAACAGGTGTCCCTATTCATTCCAAGTAAAAATGACACATTGAGAGTCATTGTAGTTGACCCAGCTGGTCACAAATGTCACATCTCGCGTTTCCTGGGTCGTTAACCGACATTACCGAGCGCCAGCGTTGACTTCACTGAGCAACAAAATATCATCGGTAAACACAGGAACTTTAACACCAAGCGTCAGAACAAAAACCCGAAAACAAACATCGACACGCGTCAACATCACCGAGAAACACACCCGATGGATAGTACCGAGGGATGTTACCGATGATCATTCCTGAGAGACATTACCGACAAACATTCCCGAGCACCAGCATCGCTTATCTGCAGATCATCAATCTTCAGTTGCTAGGGCCTTGTTGCATTTCCAGAGGTTTATCAACTACCTCAACACACATTTTAACTAGGAAACAACTATTTAGAAACTATGGTGTTTGTTCACCGATTGACCTCAGTCATTACAAAAATGGTGGAATAAAACACCTTACAAAACCGAAAAGCTTTCTATCCTAGAAATGTTTCTAAACTTAGGTTCTCTTGCACCATACTCCCCAAACAAAAAGAAATCAACTTCTAGGTGATTGGAGTAAGTCAGGATCGATGCCTAACTTCTTGAAATCAGTTTCGTGTACCCATGTAGACTCAGAATTAGCTTGTCCTCTCCATTTGACTAGATGTTCCATATAGGTCTGTCATCTAGTCTGATTGGCAACTCTTGAATTCATAATCCCATCAACCTGTAGTTTTGGTGTAACAAGAAGTTTGAGTGCTCTGAGATCCTCGGTATCTGCTGTGAGATCACAATCTCCTTCAGGAATTGGTCCTTTATAGGATACCAAATCTGCCACATTGAAAATAGGAGATAATCCTATGTCTACAGGAAGATCAACTTTATAAGCGTTAGACCCATATTTTTCAAATATTGCACAAGGGCCTATCTTCCTCATCTGAAGTTTGCTCGGAACTCCTTTCTGCAACCTTGCTTTGTTAAGGTGCACCATGACCATATCTCCAACTGTAAATTGAATATCTTTTTTTCTTGCATCCACCTTTTGTTTGGTGTGAGTTGTACTCTCTATTAATTCTTATTTAACTGAGTCAGGGACCTCCTTCATGGATTGAGCAAAATCTTCAACATACCCACTCCTATCTACATTGCTGCCAAGATCTTGTAGTTCACATATACCCCTGGGATGAATCCCATACACTATTTCAAAAGGGATCTTTCTAGTAGATCTATTGATTGTATCATTGTATGCAAGTTCTTCTTGAGCAAGTAACTGATCCCATGATTGTCCATACTCCTTGGTGAGGCATCTCAAAATATTTCCTAGGCTTCAGTTCACCACTTCGGTTTGACCATTGGTCTGTGGATGATATGCCGAGCTAAAAGAAATATTTGTACCAAACTTCTGCCATAAGGTTTTCCAAAAATGATTCATGAACTTGGAGTCTCGGTCTGATACAATACTAAAAGGTAATCCATGTATCCTTACTGCTTCTATAAAGAATATATATTTTATGTAACATGCATCATGTGTGGTCTTTCATGGCACAAAATGAGCCATCTTGCTGAACCTATCAACAATCACAAAGATGTTTTCCATTCCTTTCTTGGTCTTCGGTAGTCCAACTACAAAATCCATACTAAGGCATTCCCATGGTCTATTTGGCATAGGAAGGGGCTGATACAATCCTGCATTGGATGAAGTCCCTTTTGCCTTCTGACAAATCATACATGTCTCTACATATTTTTGGACGTCTCGATTCATCCTCGGCCAATAGTAATACCTCTTGACCAGTTCTATAGTTTTATTCAACCCAAAATGTCCACTTAAGGAACCATTATGCTTTTCTTCTGCTAGGTTCCCTCTCATGGAACCTCTTGGTACACAAAGTTGTCCTCCCTTAAATAGAAAACCTTCTTGAAGAGTATATTCTGAATACTCACTATGAAAATGATTTTGATACTCTTGACATATCTTGTAGGCTACTGCAAAGTCTTCATATGCTGGATACAAATCTTTGAAGCTTTCAATGCCAATGTTTCTTAGCTTAATTTCTTGCATTGTGAGTAACCTTCTACTCAATGCATCTACTAATTTTTTATGCACTCCCTTCTTATGATTTATAGTGAAGGTATAGGCTTGGATGTACTCCACCCATTTAATATGCTTATTGCTTAGTTTGTCATGTGAACTTAGAAAACTCAAAGCCTAATTGTCGGTAAAGACTACATTAAATTCCTTGGGAAGGAGATAATGTCTCCATTTCGTTAGTGCTTGCACTAATACATATAATTCCAAATTATATGAGGAATACTTCTTCTTTGCATCACTGAGCTTCTCACTGTGAAAGGCTACTGGTTTTCCTTCTTGACTCAAAACTTCACCGACAATAATGTTACTAGCATCACATTCCACAGTAAACAACTTGTCAAAACTAGGAAGTGTCAATATCGGTTGAGTCGCTATTCTCTTCTTTAGATGCTCAAATCCTTCACTAGCTTGCTCATTCCATTGGAATTTGGCTTTCATACCTTCTTTGATGGTATCTAAGATAGGTGCATTGATTGCACTGAACTGCTTGATGAACTTTCGATAGAACTGTGCTAAGCCATGGAAACTCCTAACTTTAGTTGTTGACTTTGGTGTAGGCCAATTTATAATCGCTTCTACCTTGCTGATGTCCATTTTCAAGTTACCCTCTGAGATAACAAAACCTAGATACACCAACTCTTGCTTCATGAACTCACTCTTCTCCAAGTTGATTGTCAACTTTTCTTCATGCAATCTTTGCATTACCATTTGCAGATGTCTAAGATGATCCTCTTTTGTTTTAATGAACACCAAGATGTCATCTAAGTACACTACAACCCATTTTCCAATGAAGTCCTTCAAAACCTCATTCATCAATCTCATAAATGTGCTTGGGGAATTTGACAACCCAAAAGGCATAAAAAGCCACTCATACAGTCCTTCGGTGGTCTTAAAAGCAGTTTTCCACTCATCTCCCCCTTTAATTCTGATCTAATGATATCCACTCTGAAGATCTATCTTGGAGTACTATCTAGCTCCACCAAGACAATCCATCAAATCTTCTATCCTTGGTATAGGGAACCTATACCATATAGTTATCCTATTTATGGCCCTAGAATCGGTACACTACCTCCAAGTACCATCTTTCTTTGGGGCTAGTACTATAGGAACAACATAAGGACTTATGCTTTCTCTAATTAACCCTTGGTCAACTAGTTCTTGTATTTGGTTAGAAATATTTGCATTCTGCTATGGGGTCATCATATAAGCAGCTTTGTTTGGGAGTGAGGCTCCTAGAATAAATTCGATCTGATGACTAATAGATCTCTTAGGTGGTAGGGTAGTTGGTTGACCATCACTGATTGTGGTCTGGTATTGCGTTAACAACCTTTGGATCTCGAAAGGCAACTCTTCCCTCTTATCTCCCTTTTCACCTCTTGGTTTTAAAACCAAAGAAAAGCCTACTCCATCTTCTTCCAATGTCTTTAAGAATTCCTTCTCAACGACCAACAATTGGTTGGGACCTTTTTTCTTTTCTTTCTCTTCTTCCAAGATTGATTGTACCCTGAGATTTATTCCATCCTTCATAAAGGAATATGAATTCTGGACTCCATCATGAACTGCAGCTCGGTCAAAATGCCAAGGTCTACTTAATAGTAGATGACATGCATCCATGGGTAGGACATCACACAAAACTCTATCCTTATACCTCCCTATGGAAAATTCTACCCAATCTTGTTCATTGACTATTACATGTTGATCTTTATTCAACCAAGTAACTCTATAAGGATTAGTATGAGGTATCCTTGTAAATTTTAACTTCTCAATAGCTTCTAAGGAAAATATATTATCAATAGAACCTTAATCTATGATAACTTTATAGACCTTACCAAGTACCTTGCAGTTGACTCGAAACAAAGATCTTCTTTGGCTTGGATATTCTTTGATGGGTTCTTTGAGGAGTGCTCTTCGAACCATCAAATTCTCTTCTATCTCTGATCCTATAGGGACCTCTGTAGTATTTCTACTAGAAGACTCTTCTTGCACATAGTTAGCTCTTTTCTCTCCTACTTGTGAAGTAGAACTCTTTGCAGGACACCGATATGCATGATGCCCAAACTCCTGACAGTTATAGAACTTCATTGAAGAGAAGTAAGATCCTCTTCCTTGGTTATCATCTCTTCCTCTTGAACTATTATTTGAACCTCTCCCTTGATTGTAACCACCTCTAGTGTTACTGGGTTCTCCTTGATTCTCTGTGAGTTTATTCTCACTCTGATTCTTAGATTCGGGACTTCTTCCTCCATATCCTCCTCTATGACCTCTATTTTCTCTTCTCCTACCTCTGCTATTTGAATCTTGTCTCTTCTTGAAGTTCTCTTCTACCTTGAGAGCTAGTTGATAGCATTAATGTATAGTCTTGGGGCTTAAGAGACTGATCTCTTCTTGAATACTCCATTTGAGGCCATTCTGATATCTTGCCACTTTTAAGCTTTCGTCTTCCATCACATGGGATCTTAAGCATAGCTTATGAAACTCTTATGTATAGGTACTGACTTCTAAGTCTTTCTGCCTTAGATTCTGCCTTTTCTTATGCAATTGCACTTCATAATCATCGGGAAGGTAAGTTTCCTTCAATTTTTCCACCATACCTTTCCAACTAGTTATGGGGTTCTTTCCTCCTTTTTCCCTTTCATCTTGGACAAATTTCCACCAAGTGAGAGTAGTCCCTCTCAATCTTGTCTTGGCTATTCTGACTTTCTGAGCTTTAGTCACACTATCACAATCAAAGTGATTTTCAAGACCTTCCATTCCATGATTAATTCTCGATCCATTTTGAAACTAAATAACGGAACGCCTTCTAAGGACTTACCACTCATTGCTTTCAACACTTTCAAGAATGGCTCTTCTTGAAGCACAGGGTCTAGCTCTGGAATCATGTCCTCCTCGGCCACTAATTTACCCTTCTCATTGACTTCTCTCATCAGTTCACTGACTACTGTAGTTCAAAGCTAAACTTCTTCTAACTTGCATGTCATTTTGGCTAATTGCTCCTTCAGGAGTCTATTCTCCTCCCTCTATTCTTCGACATCTCTTGCAAGTTCTACATTGGACACCATGTTGGACTAATTTATAGACTCTTCTAAACATCACACCCAAACAGCACAAGCTCAATTCTCTAACTTGCTATGATACCAATCTGATGTATAATCAGGGTCTAGGTGTTACCAAGAGTTATCTTGACTCTGTTTCAAGGTCACTGAATAGACCTTATGTTGGCAAGTTGACTCTCAGGGAGAATATGACTTAGTTTGTGTTGTCATTATGGAAACAAAGTCATATGAAGTTTTGACAGCAAACTTTAATGTGAAAATTGACTAAGTATAGAAAACAAACAAGGAAAAGATATTTAGTTGATCAGAGCACCAACACGCGTGTGTGCGATCGAGTCAGGACATGCACCTTTATATTTAAGATTTATGATATATAAATATGCTAAGTCTATACACGCATGGTACGGAATGATAGTACGGAAAAGTTATAGCGAGTTCAGTATCACCTGTAGTTCATAAAACTAAGTATGAAGCCGACTTAAGATTTTGGATCAATGTATAATGCTTTATTGTGTAAAGGTCAAGCACCTATTGTAATATGTTTGTATTTTTTTCTTTATCACTCTTGTAAACATGCTTAAGCCAATTAGTTTGGAAGCGTTGTGTATAATGTTATTGGGCTGACTAAGGTCTTATTTTCAATTGTGTCTATTGAGTATGTATATATACTTAATATGCATTTTTGTAATAAGTGCAATAGTCAAGAATATGCAGAGCAGAGACAAAGAAGAGCAGTATGAACTATTCAGTATGAGATAAAGTCTTTTAAGAGATCAAAGCATCAGCGCATAAAAAGAACTGATCAGACAGTCGTGTCACTTTAGCAGTTCAATTTTCATATATAGTGCATATCTATCTTTAGGAGGTTGTAGCCTTCTTTTATTGAGCAGTGAGCTCTTGGACAATGAATCCTCACCCCTAACAGGGTTTTTGTAAAGAATCCTAATAGGGTCATTGAACTTGATTTTTAAAGACTTCTTCTAACAGGGCAAAGGAACCTTAACAAGTTCATTATACTAGAACAATCATTGTGGGTACTAACTCCCACCGGGGTTTTCCTCTGATCAAGGTTTCCCCGTAAAAATATCTAGTGTTATGTGTTATTATGTTATGCTTCATATGTTATCTATTTGATTTATGTTCAAGTTGCTGAAATAGAATAATTAGTTAAACACTGATTCACCCCCCCTCTCAGTGTTTCCAACAATTGGTATCAGAGCTCTGGTCCTCTGAAAGAAAGTTTAACCACTTGAGGAGATTATGGATTCAGCAGAAGCAAAACATCTAAAAAAGAATCTTGAAGCAGCCCTTGAGGATCTTGACAGATCTGAAAAATAAAATAAAGAACTGAAACTAAAGTTTGATGGCTCCCAAATTCTCATCAAGAAATTAAGAAAAGATTTGAAAGATTGATCCACAAATGACTTGGGAAAAATGGTCAAAAATCTAAATGAAGAGAATGTGTCTTTGAAAGATAAGATAGAAGATCTTAATGAACAACTTACATATATCCTAATAGCTATTGAAGAAAATACCAAAGAGAGTAAACAATTAGATGATGAACTTATGCAAGCAAACATGAAAATCTTGGAGTTGGAAAACATCAAGAAAAGGATAGAATCTGAATTAACAGAAGCAAAAGACAAGATTGAAAAACTACACACAAGTTCTGATCTAATTCAATCTCAACTTTATGCACAAAAGCTAAAAGGTGATACTACTGGTGTTAGATACAGTGTAGCTCAAATTGAAATCAATTCAATGAAAGAAAGAAAGAAAGCACAAGAGACATCTACTGAAGCAAAGAAAACTGAGAATATTGCAGAGGCTAAAATAGAACCACCTAAAGATGAACTCAAGAAAGTTAACAGAACTTGTTATGCTTGTAACAAGCATGGACACTTGACAAGAGACTGTAAAGAAGTAATACCTTTCAATGGCTATTGTTATTCCTGTAATAAATTTGGTCACATGGCTATTCATTACAGAACAAGTCAAAGAATTCAGTCACAATAGAATCAAAGAAATCTTAATCAACACAATCAGAGAAATCAATGTCAGAGAAACTATCAGAACATCACATGTTAGATATGTAATTATAATGGTTGCACAACCAAGCAGTGCAGCATGATAAACAATATCAATAGACATCCAATCATTTGTCACTCATGTGGCAAAGCTGGACACATCTCAAGGTTTTGTAGATACAGAACTCAAAAACAAGAGAAGCCTAAAGAATCATTATTTGAAGAATCTGGAGAAATCAAGTTTGTACAAGCTACAAAAGATTCAAGTAAAATATGGGTTGAAGTAATGAAATATAATGATGATAAAAAGGTAGTTGATGCATCCATAGTGGATGTGCACCTTCTACTTCTGGTTAGATGACCCTCATGGTCATAGGGGGAGCTATTCTAGCTCTGAACCCCTGCGTGGATGGTATACTCACCTTTGAGTATGTGCCTATGGATTCATGCCTATGATCATGAACTAAGGAATTATGCATGCACGCATCTCCTATACCTCGATAAGAGCAAAGTTTGAAACTCTCAGTGGAAACTACGTATGGTAAAAGGCATTAAATGCAGTAAAATCTATATAAGTCGATGAACGATCGATTATCTTCACTTTTGCATATTGAGATCATAGAATTCATAGAGCACAAAAGCATTGAGCATCAAATCATTAAAGATTAATGATTTGTTTGGTTGCTAAATGAATTGAAGCCAAAATGGAACCCTAGCAGTCGCGCCATTTCAGAATTGCAGTGAAACCTTATTTAATCAATCAACAAGTAAGTATGGCAACCTCTGTAGTATTTTACATTGCTGAAAAGAAGAGATTCATGTTTAAGAAGCATCCATTCAAGTCTATACTATATGATGTAGAAGGGGCATTTTCCAGGACTCTGCTAGGAGTCGTGCATGTAGAAGACATTCGCGCATACATCTATTGCAAGAACAAAACCATTGGGGATAAAAGCATAGCAACTCTTATGGCATCAATGATGAAACCAAATTATTCATTCAAGGATAAATACACACATCTCATTGATAACCCTATCTTTGAGTATTCAAATGCACATGAGTTCTATGAACCAGAATGGGTCAAAATTATATTGAGAAAGATACATGATGATCTATATTGGATTGGTGAAGTTCTTGTCTGCATTACTGCTGATCTAATTCATGATATGACCGGACTTCCTAAGGTTGGACCAGTTCTTCCCACTGGTAAAGATGTTAAAAAGAAGGTTGACCAAGCATGTTTGTCCAGGAGTGATAGGCACAGGATGACTGTTGATCCCATTGTGGAAGAAGACATCAAACTTATCACAATGATACTTGGTTACAAGTTCTAGCACACAAGTAGGCTGAATAGTGTGTCCACAGCTGTTGTTCTGGCAGCAATAAGGATGGCTAAAGATAACTCTCAGTATAATCTCTGTGAGATATTATGCGCACAGCTGATTGAAAACATTAGAGCTATCAAGCATTACAAGAGCAAGATATTTAGATTTGGCTCCTAGATTATCTACCTATACTTTCACATTGTTGGTAAAGTTTCTAACCTTTACCTAGACAAGAGAAAACCCACTATGTCTCAGATATCACTAAAGGCTACATTAGAGAGCAGCGTTAAGGATTCTATGGGCATGGAGATCAAAACATTCAGGATCAAGATGCAGAAAAGGCTCAGAATACCGAAGAAGATAGTTGATAAGTACAGAGACACCATATCTTTCATGGTGGAAATTGACAGCACATGCATGGAAGCAGTTGAACCTAGAACCAAATGGATTCGCCCACTTGGTTATGAAGTTGAGGAATATGTGTTGGAAGGATATGCATAAATTCTTTTGTCCACGCCCAAAGATCCAAATGAGCCAAGATGGGGTACATACAAAGAGAAGACAAATCAAGTTGATTCTGTCTTATATAGTGAAGACAATAAGAGAAAGGCATCAAGGATTACATCTAATATCCTAAAAGTTCATGGGGTTACACAAGATGACCTAGATAAAGCTAGGCAAGATAAGATTGCTGAAGAACTCGAGAAAACTCTCGCAGAAGTAAAAATAGAAAAATATGATGACATTCCCAAGAAGAAGATGAAGAAATCTGATGAAGGTACATCTGCGCCCTCAACTACTATTGACTTGGAAACATCTCCACCATCAGTACCAAGTAAGTTGACCAGAAGAAGGAAGCAAGTTCCCACAGGTCACCCATCCTCAAGGACAACAAGGAGCAAGGTAAAGAACACTCAATCCCCTCCTGAGGTAGGATTTAGACCTAGTCTTACAGTCCTAAAGAACGAAATTGTTAATGAAGGAAGAATAGAATCTATTAAGAATGTCTATGACAAGTACCAAGAGATAGCTAAATCAGAAATTCACTCTATGATTATCTCTCACATGATCAAGTTTAAAAGGACAGTATTGGAACTCAAAACAGTCATACCAGACAAAGTATGGAACATACTTGATGTATTGAAAAGGAAAGCAATTGAAGAGGATATGAGGATTAGAGAAGAAACATTAGACAATATTCTCCATGTTTTCTCACATAATGAGAAAGCTATACTGTTGGATTTGGTAAAACCTCATCTCATAACCAAAATAAGAATACTTCATATCATGAACAAAGAGTATGAACTAGTTGGTGAAGAGACTCACAAAGCATTTGAGTGAGTATTTTTGGATAGACATATGTATCCATCAATGGCGCCTACAACAAAAGTGACTCCAGTCCCTCCTAAATAGAGTAAAGAATCTGAGATTCCAAATGTGCCTATGATAGGTCCACAGGATTCAACACCTAAAGTTACATCACCCTCTGACATAGCCAAAGACACAGAAGAAACCATTGTGATTGATGATGTTAAGATATCCATGACAGCTTCTGACAATGACATGAACAAATTTGAAAAAGCATTTGTCAATACTGAAGAGACAGAGAAGGTATGCACTAATAATACCTCTTTACAACAAGATGAAGTTCCTTCTAAAGATTCAACAGATATAAGTAATGAAGAAGATAATCAATCTAATGAACCACCAATTATGAAGATACATGTAAAAAGTGAATATGTGGATGTCAGTCAGAATACTATACTTACTCCACCCATTAAACCGTCAGTATCATTGTTGTCAAGTCTGACCCCTAATTCAACAAATCTAGATGCTTGGGAAGAAGAAGATCTAGTTAAGATCAGTGTTCTAGCCATGGAGAAAGCCAAAGAGAAACAAGTCATGAGAAACACTCTCTTTCTGGAGGCAATAAACATTTTGTATGACTTAGTGCCAGCAGATAATAAAATGGCCAAAATTCAATTAGTTGATGATGTTGATAGCATCCTAACAAGCTTCAAATCATACTCACAAGTCTACTAGACTCTGCCACTAAAATTGCAGAAGATGAATACAAGAAGGAAAGATTGAATGAATTGACAAAGAATTTCTCTCTAGATATTAATTCCTTGAAGATTGGTCAAGCAATGTTGAAAGATTTGGTAGCTAAAGGCAGAAATGTGATAACTCACTACATGGACAGAGTAAAATTAACCTCTGAGCACATCAAGAAGATTGAGGAAGCTGATATTTTGGTTGAAAGTGTAATAAAATTAGTTGAAACATCCTCACAAGACATGAATATCTGCAAAAATATCTATCAAGGACAGATAGATAAATTTGATAAAGCCAAGTTGGAGATTATGAAGATAAGGACAAGGCAGAACCAACTGAGAAATGAACTTGCGCCTTCCTTAGCTGTTTTGAATGAGAACATCAAACAGATAGATGCCACTATTGTCACTTATGATCAAGGTCCCTACATGGATTTGATAAAAATGGAGAAGCTCACATATGCTCTATGTGCCCATCTTCAGACTGTAGATACACTGAAGGCATTCTGGCAGCAAGAAATCAAGAATCTTCATATCACTTACCCAGATGTGTACTCAGAGTAAGTACTCAGTGACCTCATTTTTGACACCTTTGTCATTAATGTCAAAGGGGGAGTAGTGTGTGTGTGTGTGTATATATATATATATATATATATATATATATATATATATATATATATATATATATATATAAAGAAGTATGATATGTATATAAAGGAGGATGATATACAATTTTTGGTGTTAGTCAATTTTGAGTAACTTGGCCACATTCCTTTGTTTCCATTAATGACAAAGGGGGAGATTGTTGGCAAGTTGAATCTTAGGTAGAATATGACTTAGTTTGTGTTGTCATTATGGCAACAAAGTCATATAAATTTTTGACAGCAAACTTAAATGTGAAAATTGACTAAGTATAGAAAACAGACAAGGCAGAGATATGCAGTTGATCAAAGCACTAGCGCACATGTGTGTGATCAAGTCAGGACATGCGCCTTTATATTTAAGCTTTATGATATATGAATATGCTAAGTATATACACGCATGGTATGGAATGATAGTACAAAAAATAGAGTATGAAGCCAACTTAAGATTTTGGATCGGTGTATAATACTTTATTGTGTAAAGGCCAAGCGCCTATTGTAATATGTTTGTAGTTATCTCTTTATCACTCTTGTAAACATGCTTAAGCCAATTAGTTTGGAAGCATTGTGTATAATGTTATTGGGCCGACTAAGGTCTTATTTTCAGTCGCATCTATTGAGTATGTATATATACTTAATATGCATTTTTGTAATAAGTGCAAGAGTTGATAATATGTAGAGTAGAGACAAAGAAGAGTGGTATGAACTAGTCAGTATGAGATAAAGTCTTTTAAGAGATCAAAGCATCAACGCTTAAAAAGAACTAATCAGATAGCCATGTCACTTCAGCAGTTCAATTTTTAGATATAGTGCATATCTATCTTCAGGAGGTTGTAGCCTTCTTTTATTAAGCAGTGTGCTCTTGGACAGTGAGTCCGCACCCCTAACATAGTTTTTGTAAAGACTCCTAATAGGGTCATTGTACTTGATTTGTAAAAACTGCTTCTAACAGGGCAAAGGAACCTTAGCAAGTTCATTATACTAGTACAATCATTTGTGGGTACTAACTCCCACCAGTGATTTTCTCTTATCAAGGTTTCCCCGTTAACATATCTGGTTTTATGTGTTATTGTGTTATGCTTCATATGTTATCTATTTGATTTATGTTCAAGTTGCTGAAATATAATAATTAGTTAAACACTGATTCACCCCCCCCCCCTCTCAGTGTTTCCAACACCTTATAGGGTATTATCAAACCCCAACTTAAGGAAGTCACTAAGATCTTCACCTCAAGTTCTCTAGACCTGGTTCTAACAATTAAGATACTATTTCATAATGTGGAACCTAATAAGATAGATCCACCCTCCAAGCTAAACTGACTAAGAAAGCCCTTGCCCCCAAGTAGACACCAATCACAACCCTAGAAAATATCACAAATTAATGAACTTTTTATCAGTGAAGGGTTGGGTAAAGATGTCTGCAATTTGATGTGATGTCAGATAGTAATTGAGATCAATGATATGCTCATGAATCGACTTCCAAATGTAGCTCACATGGATCTCAATGTGCTTGGTCTTTTAATGATGGACTGAATTATGAGAGATTTGTATGAAACTCAGTTGTCATAAAATATAAGTGTAGTATTCTGAAAAGAAATGAAAAACTTAGTGAGAATTTTCTAAAGACAAATAGCCTTGATAGAAACATTAGTTGTGTCTTGATACTGAGATTTTGTAGATGAAAGAGCAATTGCAGATTGTTTTTTTTCTCAACCAACAAAGTGGACTGTAATCAAGAGAGAATCAATATTTATAAGTAGACTTTCATTCTTGAGAATTGTTTGCCCAATCTAAATTTGTGTATCCCACCAAATCAAAATTCATGTCTTGCAAGGTGATTTTTATGTCCCCTGGCCCCTTTTTTGTGAATATGTAAATTTTATATTAAATTAATAGGAAAGGCACTATTAATCAAAAAAAAATTCATGTCCACTACATAATGAATCCCATAATTGTGATTACCTTGAATTTAGTGAAGAATACTCTTAGCTACTTAAAGTGTAGATCTATGGCTCCTGCATGCATCAAGATATCATAATGTTAGGTCTTGTGTGAGTCAAGTATATGATACTACAAACAACTTGTCGATACAAAGTGCCATCCACCAAAGGTGAAGCACACTTAGCCTTGTGTTTGACCCTAGATAGAAATGGAATCGACACAAGCTTACAATTAACCATGGGAAATATAGAGAGCATATCAAGAGCATACTTAGGTTGTGCAAGGAATATCCTTGAAGAAGATTGAGTGATCTCAATCCCCAAGAATTAGTGTAAAAGGATTAAGTCTAACATAAAAAAAAAAAATCATGAAAGAAACTTTTCACTACCTGAATGGTGGATGAGTGAGTCCCTATGATTAACAAGTCAGAAACATAGAGAATAAAAAAATTGAGAGTATTATCTTGCTGGAAAATGTAGACGTTCATATTAGAATGATAGAAAGTGAACCCAACTATCAGAAAGAAGGTATCCATTTTGGTATACTAAGGTCAAGGGGCCCGTTTGAGGTTATAGAGAGACTTCTAAAGACAAGACACAAGTAAATGATCTTAGACTAACCCATGTGGATGCTCTATTTAAATTTCCTCCTAAAGGCCACCATGAAGAAATGTACTCTTCATATCCATCTAATGAACTTCCAATCTATGAGATGCAACAAAATCAAGAACAATTCATATGGTATTCATTTTGGCAGTTGGTATAAAAGTTTCATAGTAGTCAATCTTAGGAACTTGGGAGAATCATTTGGCAACTAAGCGGGCCTTATGTTTAATAACTGATCCATTTGAAGATTTTTTTCCAATAGATCCACTTGCTTCAAAGAAATTGTATTCCTTTAAGAAGAGGTACAGTATCCCAAGTGTGGTTCCTCTCCAAATAATTAAACTAGATTCCTACATAACTACATCCAACTTCAGGATACTTGTATCTTCCTAAAAGGATTGTGGATGAAAATGTGAAGCAATGAAGAGATATGGATCTTGCTGAAATTGTGACCTTGTTCTTCTAGCATTTGAAGGATCCTCAGCCTAATCACCTGTTGACTCTAGTGTCTAATGAGTCCAAAATAGATCTTGAGATTGGAGAATTTGGAGGAGAATCATCTTCTAAATGATGACTATAGGAGGGATGAGAGTATTCATCATCACTATCACCATCCAAATTGGAGAAGGATGACACCATATATGAATTTGGAGGATTAAAACCCTTTAAAGAACTATCATCATTATGCAAGGAATCCAAAGTGACAGTGGATAGAGAAGTGGTAGAAGAAGATATAGCCTGACCTTCCTCAAAATGAGAACTCCTCTCAATGAACAACTCATGAGTGGTAGGATTTAGAAGCCTGTAACATTTGACATCATCTGGGTATCCAATAAAAATGCAAGGTTTTCTTGGTGGGTCCATGGCCTCACATTTATGTGCTAGAATGTGATCCCACGCATGAGAACAAAACACTGAAAAATTCTTAACTAAAGGGATTCGAACAGTCTGGTCTTTTAAATGGAGTGAATACATTTACACCTTTGTGGGGGAATTATTTCTGGATATAACAAACAAAGTTAATGGATTCTACACAATATGTTGTTACTAAGAGTTGGAGTGTATCATACAATTGGCCATTTCTTTTAAGGATTGATTCTTCCATTTTGCAACTCGGTTTTGTTGAGGACAGTCTAGGGAGTTTTATGTTGCAAGTCAATACCCTTTGAAGTACAAAATCACTAAAACATGTTGAAATATTCCCCACCACTATTTGTATGCATAATTTTGAAATATTTCCTATATTGTTTCTCTACAAATTCTTTGAAATTCAAGAATGAATCAAATACTTTAGACTTTTGTTTGAGAAAATATATAAAATTGTATTGAAAAAAATCATCAATAAAGTTCAAAACATATCAGGCTCTTTTGAAAGATGGATGTGGAAATGGTCCAACCAAATCACTATATATAACAACTACAAAATCTATGAAATCTCCAAGCTTTGCCTAATTGAATTTATCTTCTAGATGATTTATGAGAATGCATCCCTGATGAATACTATTAAAAATGTGAATTGGAGGGAATCCTGTAATAATGTCACAATGATAGGATTGTTGCAAGTATCGATAGTTTAAGTGGCCAAATGTTTAATGCCACAAGTTACTCACTTCATTATAAAGAGTGAGAAAAATTGACAAAAGAGGATCAAGAAGAAAATGAGAAAATAGATAAGGTCATGACTGATGATCTTCTCTCTTGACTGCAATTGTAGAGTCATTGTGAAGTCACAAATTACCATTGAATCAAGAGAGAACTCAACTCGCTTTCCCAAACCCATGTGAGTGATTTGATATAATAATAAGAAATTAACTGATAACAAGGGTACACAAAGAACATCATGGAATGTGTCATACCCCATGTCAACGAGCCCTCTCCCTCACATCTCAATAGGAGTGTCATGGTCTATCAAAATAGAATGCATAGAACATGGTTCCAAGGTCGCAAGTGTTGGAGATTTGCCTCTATGCAAATAATTGATTGTATATTTGCCATTGATGAAAACATATAATATACAGCAGGTATCATGTATGCAATTATAAGTACAGATGTTTTGGAGCTATGAATGTTTATTTCCATGGTGTATACATGTTCTACTTGCTATGTGCATTCACGTTGAGTCAGATATGTAGTTATAGTTGAGTTATGATTAATCAGTTATGGCAGTTACAGATTCTAGAGTTTATCTGTTAAGAGTCGACGTAAATACAGTGTTTCTTGAGTTGCGCCTATCTTTGGGATATGCATGTTTGTATTCATGTTTAGTTATGAGTTAAAATAATTATCCAAAGGTGCCAAATGTGTTTCAAGAGAATCATGATGTTAGAGTTAATTTGGTGAAGCTGACTTTGTGAAGCGCTGCGTCTATTCAGTTTGAGTTGTGCGGTCCTAATTTGTATTGCGTGATTAGTTGAGCCAACAAGGAAGTTGATGAAGTGTTTCCAGATACCATCATGACCTTATCCTTGGTGAAGATACATATAGCAGTTTAGTTATGCTCACTAAGTGTCAGAAAAATGAAGTGAAAAAGAAAAGACAGAGAAGAGCAGAAAGTCAGAAAGAATAAGTTGAAGATCTATGTGAAGAAATAGAAGTTGATTGCAATTCATTGGAACTGATCAAGACAAAAGGTTGTAGCCTTCACCATCTTAGCAGTGAGCTATTGGATAGTGAGTCCTCACCCTTAACAGGGTTATCTATAAAAGACTCCTAACAGGGTTCGACCTTTAACCAGGTCTCTATACTTCTTGCATTGTAAAGATAAACTCCTAATAGGGTTGTAAGATCTTCTAACAGGGATCATTATAAACTAGTACAGTTATTTGTGGGTGCTAATTCCCACCGGGTTTTTTGCCTATTTGGTTTCCCCATAATCAAATTGTTGAGTACTCTATTGTGTTATTTGAATGTGAATTTACTTTATATCAAATTATATTAAGGAAAGAGAAAAGAATTAAATTGACTGATAACTGATTCACCGCCCCCCCCTCTCAGTTATCCTTGGGACTATTCCAACAATTGGTATCAGAGCCAAGTGCCTTGGAGAGAAAGCCTAACAGCTTAAGGTAGATCAGATGGCATACTTCAGGAAAGAGAGTCCTAAGTTTGATGGAGAAAAATATCTTGATTGGAAGAACAAAATGATAACACATCTTCAGTGTGTTGGATTTGAGATCTATGAGATTGCGACTCAAGAAGTTGAAATTCCCACCTTGAAAGATCTTGCAGCTGATGACTCTACTATGAAACAAAAGGAAGTGTTCACTAATAATGCAATTGCAAAATAAGCCCTAATCAGTGCCCTATCTGACAGTGAATTTTCTGAGATCAAGAAGACAGACAAAGCATACTCTATTTGGAAATACTTAGAAGACATGTTTGAAGGAGACATCCAAGAAAAGAATGCGCGCATAAAGACATGGAAGAAAAGATACAACAATTTAGAGATGTTACCTAAAGAAAACATCAGAGCTTACAATTAGAGGAGAAGATGAAATTGGATTTGTTGCCTTTAAAGACATTGAGAAGATGCTTGAAGAAATAGACAAAGAAGATGAAGTAAAAGAACAGGAGTTAGCATTAGTTTCAAAAGCTGACATCAGAACTAACTGGATCATTGACAGTGGATGCTCACACCACATGACATGAGACAAAGAAAAATTTGTACATTTGGACAAGTACAAAGGTGGCATGGTTATATTTAGAGATAACACTCCCAAACCTATCATAGGCAGAGGTTCTATCACTCTGGATGGAAAGAACAAGACAGATGATTTTCTCTATGTTGATGGTTTGCGTCATTAATAAAAAATTAATAACAAATAAGGAGACGTGATTGCATCAAGTTCAAAGACCAAAGGTAATTTTTTTTAGCTCAACTCAGAAGTTTGTTGTTTTGTTGCAAAAGTAGATAGCAGCTGGCTATGGCACAAGAGACTTTGTCATATCAATTTTGACAATATAGTCAAGATAAGTAATGTAAAGGCAGTAAGAGACCTTCCTAGCATTGCAAGACCAGTTGACACCATGTGCAGGGAATGTGTGATGGGGAAGCATGTGAGGAACTCATGTTAGAATAACTGAGAGGGGGGGGTGAATCAGTTATCCCTAGGTCTAGATGTAGTAAATAAAACTTTTCTGTATTTCAGATCTATTCGGCAGTAGTAGCATATGTCAACAACTTTAATCATGTAGTTTATTGTCTAATGAAATTGCTTGTAGAAACATAATAGTAAAAACAAACCATAAGCATTCACACAAGTTGACACAAGTATTTAACGTGGAAACCCAATATGGGCAAAAACCACCAGTAACATGCTACCAATTTTTCACTCTGCGGAAGTGAGCTCTGTGAGGAGCCAACCCTATTAAAGGTTACAATAACACACTGTTAGGTGTGACCTATTAAAGGATTTAATCACCCTATCAAAAGTGGCCTTATTAGAGGACTTAGAACATTCCACTTGAATGTCACCTTGTTAGAGGATTTATACAAATGACTGTTAGGTCAACCTTGTTAAAGGATTTAACTGATACAATGGTTAGAAAGTAATCAGTAGTTGTGATCTGATACATACAACTTACTTTACAAATTTAGATCCAATTACAGCTCTGATGTTAACTAACTGGATAGCCTGCATTGTCATTTCATCCTTCTGATCTGCTTGGAAATCTATCAAGCAATCACACATGCAACTCTTTGCTTCTGTATTCAGTCTTCTCTGCTAGATCATGCCAAACAGTAAATCAACTATGCACATACACACATGTACTTCCACATTCAGCAGCACACTGAGCAGCACACTTCAGCATTCTCAATGAATAACCCCTTGAGGTTATCATATACCTCTCTATCTAGGTTAGATAAATCTTTTGCTGCTTAAACAAGATCATAGATCTTAGGTTAGGTCAGATCCAATAAATCATTCCATCTTTGCATTACATTTACTTCTCCAAAGTAGTCTTTAATTAAATCTTGAAACCATGCATTAATTACGGTTACCCATACATTAAATGACATGGATCAATCTTTAATTAACATTACATATCGCAATAAAATTAACTAAGCCGGCTAGAGATCTCAAATCTCATCATTAATCCAATTACTGTAAGTTAGCCAACATAACTGTTTCCACTTGGCAATTTCACTAGTGCTCGGCATTGAACAACTTTTCTCATCACAAACAACTTCGCTTGGCACACGCAACTTTTCTTAGCACAAACAACTTTGCTCGACACAAGCCAAACTTGCTTGGCACAAAACAGCCAGAAAAAACTATCTTTGAAAGATAAACAACTAATTACTTTGCCAGAATGCCAACTAATCAAGTACCCTTTTATTTGCCTTAACTCAACCATTCACTTGGTCTTCTTGTTAAATCTTCTTCATCAACAGTGGATATGGTACTCAAACAGATAACAATAGTCTCACCAGTTAAGGTTTGACAACAATGACAAAATAACAATTGCTTAAATTGTCACTTTCCAACAATCTCCCTCTTTGGCATTGATGGAAACACAAAATATTAAAACAATGATTTAACAAGCATAGTTACCATACAATCCAAAAAGTCACCTGTGTTCCTTGATATGAACGAATCTTCATTAATGTCTTTAGCCTCATTCTGATTCTCAACTGTAAAAAATTTATCCCTCTATGTCTATAATCACACTGTAATCATTTGTGTCTAAACATCTGTAGACTCCCTTTGAGTAGATAATCACTTCAATGTTTTAAGTAGTAACGTTTTCCTCTATATAGGTAATCTGTCTTTCTCTCTTTCCTTTATGTAATCTCTCCCTCTTTATAGGTAATCTCTCCCTCTTTGACAACAATGCCAAAGACGTCGATATCTTTATCATGTAGATCTTCAGTATTAAGATGATGTTGTCATCTTAATTATGACTGATTTTATTTTCTTTCCTTGTCCAACTTCACAACTTTAGTCAGCATCCTAAAGTGTGACTAACTGTGCATCAATGTGTCAAGTATTCTGAATGTAATCTTTGATGCAACAGTAGTATACAAAACTTAATTAGCCTCAGTTAGGGGAATCACCCCCATTTTACCTCATAGATACTCATGAGAATCCTTGGGTAGTGCCTTTGTGAATATGTTTGCTAATTATTCTTTAGTGTTCACATAATCCAGTGTCACTTCTTTATTCTGAACTAGCTCCCTCAAGTAATGATACTTGATAGCTATGTGTTTTTTCTTCGAGTGCATAACAGGGTTTTTTGAGATATTAATGGCACTCGTGTTATCACAATATATGACAACTAGGTCAGTGATTTCTTCCTTCATACCTTTCATTAGTATCTTCAACCACACAATGTTAGAACAATTGACTGCAGCTGCCACATACTCGGCTTGAGTTGTAGATTGTGAGGTGCAGTTTTGTTTCTTGCTTGTCCATGAGATCAATCTTTTACCTAAAAGAAATGCTCCACCAGTAGTGCTTTCCTATCATCAACATTTCCAGACCAATCAGAGTTAGTGTAAACTCTGAGTTCAAACTTGTCATTCTTCTTGTAGTATAGACCATAGTCATCAGGTCCTTTCAAATATCTTAGAATCCTTTTTACTGCCATCATGTGAGTTTCCTTGGGATTAGTAGAAAACCTTGCAACAATTCCAATAGCTAGGGCAATATCAGGTCTACTTTGTACAACATATTGTAGTTTTCCAATCATTGATCTAGAGAGTGTTTGGTTCACTTCTTTTGTGTCATCATATTTTGTCAGCTTCTATCTAGTAGCCATGGGTGTACTCACTGGTTTGGACTCTTCCATTCCAAAAGTTTTCAGTATCTCCTTGATATATTTAGATTGAGTGATATAGATACCATACTTCATTTGATAAATTTGTAAGGTAACAAAGAATTTTATTTCACTAAACATAGACATCTCAAACTCAGTTTGCATCTCTGTTGCAAATTTTTGGCATAACACATCTTGTCCACTAAATATGATGTCATCTACAAAAATTTTAGCTAATAATGTACCTTTGCTTTTCTCTATCTTCAAGTACAGGTTGTTGTTGTCATTGGCTCTTGCAAATCCAATCTTGATCAGATAATTGTGAAATCTCTCATACCATGCTCTTGGTGCTTGCTTCAGTCCATATAATTCTTTGTGCAATATGCAAACCATATTCTTTTTGTTTGGGTCAACAAAATCATCAGCTTGCTCAATAGACACTTCTTCTTCCAAGATACCATTGAGAAATGCAGATTTCACATCCACCTGATAAACTTTGAATCCTTTATAGGTTGGATATGCAAGTAAGGTTCTGACTCCTTCCAATCTTGCAACTGGGGTGAAATTTTCACCGTAGTCAATTCCTTCCTTCTGTGCATAACCCTTGCATACCAGTCTAGCTTTGTTTCTTGTCACATCTCCATGTTCATTCAGTTTATTTCTGAATACCCACTTTGTACCAATTACATTTTTATCCTTCGACCTAGGTACAAGTGTCC
>MU227547.1:4052081-4062346 GCA_018584345.1 Thuja plicata
TTAGCTAAGTACCATTTAAATAACTGGAATGCATCAGATTTTTCCTTGAGAAACATTATAGTCATCATCCTTGAATAATCATCAACAAATAGAATAAAGTATCTAGCACCACAATAGCTTCTTTCTCAAATGGGACCACAAAGATCAGTATGGACTAATTCTAGAATTTCCTCTGATATATGTGTTTTACTCTTGAAACTAGAATTAGTCATCTTTCCTAGTTGACATTGTTTGCACATAGCATTCTCAGGTTTCTTTAACTTGGGTAGCCCTCTAACCTTTTTTAATTTACTTATGCTTACCAATTTATCAAATTTCACATGACACAACCTCTTATGCCATAACCAAACATCATTGTACTATGCAAACAAACATATTTCTTCAGATAAATCCAGATAAAACAAGTTACCTTTAGTCTGATCACCACTTCCAACTAATTCTCTAGTAGAATCATATATCTTTGCTTTTCTATGATGGAGTTCAACTTTGTAACCAAAAGTGTTCAGCTGTGCAACACTCAGCAAATTGTATTTAAGATCATCAACCCAATACACATTATCACATCTGATTTTTTCAATTAAGTTAATCAATCCTTTACCTTTGATAAGACATGGTGCATCATTACCAAATTTTACATATCCTCGATTGCATTAGTTTAGGGTTTCAAACTTATCCTTGTCACCAGTCATATGATGGTAATAACCAATGTCAATGATCCATCAATCAATTTTACTCATATAAGAGATTAATGTAGTTTTCTCATCATCATTAGAATCTTCTTTCATTGCAACATAAACAAATTCTATATCATTGTCATCAGAATTGTCAATATCATTGTCAGAAGTTTCTTCAGCAATATAACAAGATTTCTTACCTTTGTCTTTGTAATCCTTATATTTCCTGAAGTCTCATTCATCCTTTATGTCTTTGTATTCCTTGTATTTGTAGTCCTTTCTTTCATCATTTTCATTCTTATCAGGACATCTAGCAGCTATATGACCAACTTTATTGCATGAAAAATAAATAATAGGAAGTTTACCTCTGTATTTTCCTTTTCCTATGGATAGCCTTTTTTCCATAAGTGCTTCAAGTTCTTCAAGATCATCATCAGTAGTGTCACTGTCACTGTTCACATGTTTCTTTCCTTTCTTAGATTTATTGAGAACTAGATGTGATCTAAAAGTAGAATCAATACCTTGTGGATTATAGTTATCATAATTTGACATTTCAAATGCAGTGAGTTTGCCTATTAGGTTTTCCAGATTTAGATTATTGTTAGGAGTACATCTCAGTTCTTGAATTGTAGAAACTCTAATAGCATATACAGGAAGTAAAGTTCTTAGTACCTTGCTCATAATAGTGTTCTCATCTATTATTCCATCAGCTCCTCTAATGGCATTTACAACTTCTTTTACTCTACCATAATACTAATTAACATTTTCACCTTCTTGCATTTTCATTTCATCAAACTTACCTCATAGAATTTTTGATTTAGCTCTCAGCACATTCGTTTCTCCACCATAGACAGTTGAAAGTTTATCCCACATCTGCTTTGCATTTGTGCAACTCTTTATATCATCAAACTCTGAATAGCTCAATGAGGAGGCGATCTCTAACATTGCTTGATTGTGCTCTTTCTTTTATTTTAGTTGTGCAGCTGTGAGAGGAGTAGAAGGTGATACATAGTCATTTTCAATAAGTCACTTAGCATCATCTCCAATACTAGCTAGATGCAGTTTCATCAAACTCTGCCATGCAGGAAAGTTATCTTTGTTCAGCTTAGGAACCTCCTTCTTATACATCTTGATCTTTTTTCTCTAAGTACCTTCAAACTATTTTCAGGAGACCAAAGCTCTGATACCAATTGTTAGAATGATTTTAGAATAAATGAGAGGGGAGGGGTGAATTAGTTATCCTTAGGTCTATATGTAGTAAATAAAACTTTTTTTATTTCAGATCTACTCAGCAACAGTAGCATATGTCAACAACTTTAATCATGCAGTTTATTGTCTAATGAAATTGCTTGTAGAAACATAACAGTAAAAACAAACCATAAGCATTCACACAAGTTGACACAAGTATTTAACATGGAAACCCAATATGGGAAAAACCACCAGTAACATGCTACCAAGTTTTCACTCTTCTGAAGTGAGCTCTGTGAGGAGCCAACCCTGTTAAAGGTTACAATAACACACTGTTAGGTGTGACCTGGTTAAAGGATTTAATCACCCTGTCAGGAGTGGCCTTGTTAGAGGACTTAGAACATTCCACCTGAATGTCACCTTGTTAGAGGATTTATACAAATGATTGTTAGGTCAACCTTGTTAAAGGATTTAACTGATATAATGGTTAGAAAGTAATCAGCAGTTGTGATCTGATACATACAACTTACTTTGCAAATTCAGATCCAATTACAGCTCTGATGTTAACTTAGTAGATAGCCTGCATTGTCATTTCAACCTTCTGATCTGCTTGGCAATCTGTCAAGCAATCACACATGCAACTCTCTGCTTCTGTATTCAGCCTTCTCTCCTAGATCATGCCAAATAGTAAATCAACTATGCAATCCTCTTGCATACACACATGTACTTCCACATTCAGCAGCACACTTCAGCATAATCAATGAATAACCCCTTGAGGTTATCATATACCTCTTTGTCTAGGTCAGATAAATATTTTTTCGCTTAAACAAGATTGTAGATCTTAGATTAGGTCAGATCCAACAGATCATTCCATCTTTGCATTACATTTACTTCTCCAAAGTAGTCTCTAATTAAATCTTGAAACCATGCATTAATTACGGTTACCCATACATTAAATGGCATGGATCAATCTTTAATTAACATTAAATATCCCAATAAAATTAACTAAGTTGGCTAGAGATCTCAAATCTCATCATTAATCCAATTACTGTAAGTCGGCCAACATCATTGTTTCCACTCGGCAATTTCACTGGTGCTTGGCATTGAACAACTTTGCTCGTCACAAACAACTTCGCTCAGCACACGCAACTTTGCTTGGCACAAGCCAAACTTTCTCGGCACAAAACAGCCAAAAAAAATTGTCTTTGAAAGATAAACAACTAATTACTTTGCCAGAGTGCCAACTGATCAAGTGCCCTTTTATTTGCCTTAACTCAACCATTCACTTGGTCTTCTTGTTAAATCTTCTTCATCAATAGTGGATATGGTACTCAAATAGATAAAAATAGTCTCACCAGTTAAGGTTTGACAGCAATGACAAAATAACAATTGCTTGCATTGTCACTTTCCAACACCTCATTCAGGAGAAAACAAGACTTTGCAGAAAACAAATTAGATCTGATACATACAGACCTATGTGGACCTACTCAAACAAGATGATACTATGGAGAAAGGTATTTTATTTTGTTTGTTGATGATTTATCAAGGATGATGTGGGTTGCATTCTTAAAATAAAAATATGAAGCTTTTGAGAAGTTCAAAGTATTCAAAGCTAAGGTTGAGAATGAATCTAGATTAAACATAAAATGTCTTAGATCTGATAGAGGAGGAGAATTCACCTCTGACCAGTTTTATAACTACTGTGAAGAACATAGAATCAAAAGACAGTTAAGTGCACCCAAAACCCCTCAGCAGAATGGGATAGCAGAAAGGAGGAATAGGATAGTACTTGACACAGCGCGCACTATCATGATTGAAGGAAAGGTTGCCCATACCTGCTGGAGAGATGCAGTCAATACAGTAGTTTACATTATTAATAGAATACAATTGAGACCAGGCGCAGACAAGACACCTTATGAACTTTGGTTTGGTAATGTACCCACTATAAAATACTTCAGAATCTTTGGAAGCAAGTGCTACATCAAGAGAGATGATAGCATTGGTAAGTTTGATGCTAGAAGCGATGAAGGTATGTTTCTTGGTTACTCTACTAAAAGCAAAGCCTATAGATGTTTCAATCTAAGATTAAAGAAGATCATTGAAAGTACTCATGTGAAGATTGATGAGAAGTTTATGATTCAAGAAAGATATTATGACTATGCTCCCATGATTGAAGATGAGCCCAGACCCATCAATAAGGACACAATTATTGAATAAATGTTTGATTATATTGATGTTTCATGTAACAATCCTAAACCAAGCAAAGAAGAATCACAGATCACAGATGAAAGTATCACTCCTAAGAATTCAAGATACACATCCAAATACCACTCTAAGGAAGATATCATTGGAGATCAGAGCTCAAAAGTCTTGACAAGATCTAGAGAAAAAGGTTCAACCGCTGATGAAGAGGTATGCTTACTTTCATAGATTGAACCCTTAAGTGTTGAAGATGCATGCAAAGATTCAGATTGGAAAAGTGACATGCAAGAAGAATTAGATCAAATAATCAAGAATAAAACATGGGAACTTGTCCCGAGACCTCATGACAAGAACGTGATTGGAACTAAGTGGATATTCAGGAATAAAATGAATGAAGAAGGCACAGTGGTAAGGAACAAAGAAAGATTAGTATGCAAAGGATATGTGCAGAGAGAAGGAATAGAATACACTGATACATTTGCCCCTATGAGTAGACTTGAAGTTGTTTTTGGCCTATGCAACATTCAAGAACTTTAAGGTATATCAAATGGATGTCAAATTAGCATTTCTGAATGGTGACTTAAAGGAAGAAGTCTACATAGAGCAGCCTGAAGTATTCAAACTTTTAGATAAACCAGACATGGTATGCAGATTAAAGAAAGCACTTTATGGACCTAAACAGGCCCCAAGAGCGTGGTATGAGACTTGATGGTTACTTAACAAAGATAGGATTCAGAAAAGGAGCAGCAGACTGTAATTTATTCATAAGAGAGACAGATGAAGGACTACTTCTTGTTGCTATTTTTGTTGATGACATCATCTTTGGAGGTAATGACAAACTTAGTGCAGAATTTGCCAAAGAAATGAAAAGTGAATTTAAAATGAGCATGATTGGACGTATCAAATAATTTATTGGATTGAATGTAAAACAAATGGACAAAGGCATATTCATAAATCAGTCTAAGTATGTGAAGGAGATATTGAAGACCTTCAAGATGGAAGATTGCAAACCGGTAAGCACCTCCATGATAACAGGATGCAAGCTTTCTAAAGATGATGATTCCACAGCAGTTGGAAAGACCTTATACAAGTCTATGATTGGAAAACTTATATATCTCACTCAATCTAGACTTGACATTTCTAATGTAGTTGGCATTGTTGGAAGATTTGCTGCTGAACCCAAGAAAAATCATCTAATGGAAATAAAAAGAATATTTAGATACCTAAAGGGAGCTATAGACTATGGTTTATGGTATCCTAACTCAGAGAACATACAACTTCATGTGTATACAGATGCAAATTGGGCAGGTTGTGTTGATGATAGAAAGAGCACATCAGGAGGAGCAGTATTTCTTGGAGATAGGTTGGTCACTTGGATAAGTAAAAAGAAGAATTGTATCTCTCAGTCAACAACAGAAGCTAAGTATGTTGCAGCAGCATTGAATTGTTCAACAATGGTGTGGATCAAATAGATGATCAAGGACTTTGGTATTCAGATTGATTATCCTATTGTTATTCATCGTGACAACACTAGTACTATCAATATGTCAAAGAACCCTGTGATGCATGCAAAGACAAAACAAATTGAGATCAAATACCACTTCCTAAGAGAAAAATTTGCAGACAAAGAAGTAAAGCTGGACTATGTAAGCAATAAAGAACAACTAGCATATATTTTTACAAAGCCTCTATCAAAAGATACTTTTGAGTATCTCAGCGAGAAGTTGGGAGTAATTCCCTTTCCTAAGTCTGATTAGAACTTGCAACAAGAACATCAGTCCTTGGTGACTGATGAATGGTTGACTACTCTACTTCTGGAGTAGTACCTATGCTTAATGGTGTTTAACACCCTTTGTCATTAATGTCAAAGGGGGAGTATTAGTAAGGGGGAGCATATACTCTGGGGGAGTATACAAAGCAGCAGCAGTAAAGAGGAACCTTTGATGAGGATATTGAGAAGATTGTAAAAAGAAGGAAGAGACTTTGAGTTGATGATATCATATGTTGCCATCAATGTCAAAGGGGGAGATTGTTGGAGATTTGCCTCTATGCAAATAATTGATTGTATGTTTACCATTGATGACAACATATAATATACAGCAGGTATCATGTATGCAATTATAAGTACAGATGTTTTGGAGCTATGCATGTTTATTTCCATGGTGTATACATGTTCTAGTTTCTATGTGCATTCACGCCGAGTCAGATATGCAGTTACAGTTGAGTTATGATTAATCAGTTATGGCAGTTACAGATTTTGGAGTTTATCTGTTACGAGCCGACGTAAATACAGTGTTTCTTGAGTTGCGCCTATCTTCGGGATATGCATGTTTGTATTCATGTTTAGTTATGAGTTAAAGATAATTATCCAAAGGCACCAAACGTGTTTCAAAAAAATCATGATGTTAGAGTTAATTTGGTGAAGCCAACTTTGTGAAGCGTTGCATCTATTCAGTTTGAGTTGCGCGGTCCTAATTTGTATTGCGCACTTGGTTGAGCTGACAAGGAAGTTGATGAAGTGTTTCCAGATATTTTTGTGACCTTATCCTTGGTGAAGATACATATAGCAGTTCAATTATGTTCACTAAGTGTCAGAAAAATGAAGTGAAAAAGAAAAGACAGAGAAGAGCAGAAAGTCAGAAAGAATAAGTTGAAGATCTATGTGAAGAAACAAAAGTTGATTGCAATTCATTGGAACTGATCAAGACAGCAGGTCTACTCAAATAGTTCATTTACCAGATATAGTGTATATCTGTTATACTGAAGGTTGTAGCCTTCACCATATTAGCAGTGAGCTATTGGATAGTGAGTCCTGACCCTTAACAAGTTTATCTATAAAAGACTCCTAACAGGGTCCAACCTTTAACCAAGTCTCTGTACTTCTTGCATTGTAAAGATCAACTCCTAACAGGGTTGTAAGATCTTCTAACAGGGATCATTATAAACTAGTACAGTTATTTGTGGGTGCTAATTCCCACCGGGGTTTTTGCCTATTTGGTTTCCTCATAATCAAATTGTTGAGTACTCTATTGTGTTATCTGAATGTGCATTTACTTTATATCAAATTACATTAAGTAACTAGAAAAAAATTAAATTGACTGATAACTGATTCACCCACCCTCCCCTCTCAGTTATCCTTGGGACTATTCCAACATCAAGTTCATCCTTTGATGAAGTCATGTGGTGTAAGAATCCAAGTGGATAATGGTGAAGTAAATTCCACAAGGGCCTTGCCCTTATATTTCCCTCACTATTTTCTTTAGCTTTCTTAGACCCCTCATTTGAACTCCATTTTATCGATTTAGGAACATTGATATTACTCTTTTCAAGAATGTGTGTCAAGTGATCAATATTTTTTTCAAATGTTTATGCTCATCATGACTGAGCTTTTTACAATAGGCATATTTTTCTTGATCTTTCTTAGGCTTTCCACTATTTCAAGATTGATTCTCATTAGCAACTTTTAGAGCATATTATTTTTTATTCTTCTTCTCATTGCTATTTTCTTTCTTATCCTTATTGTTACTACTTGGTCCTTTCTGTTATTTTGTGCCTTGATTAGCAACCAGGACATGCAACTTAGATTATTTTAGAGTGCCCATTTGAATTAGCTTATCTTGCTCATGTGTGAGAGAAATACAAAAATCATCCAAGGATGACATGGAAAATTGAGTCCCAAGTGCACCTTTAGTAGTATAAAAGGTAGAAACAAATACCAAATATGCAGAATTTGACTTCAAGACAATACTAAGAATCAATTGTTCATTTCTCTATTTGATTCCACATTGTTGAATTGTAGTCTTGCTAATTTCAATTGTGTGAAGAAATCTTGGATTCTGTTAAAATTTTCTGGATTTAAACTTATGAGTTTATTTTTCAACAAATGACCCCTTATTGAATGTTGAGTTTCAAATAGAGTTTCTAACTTTGTTCAAATTTCATTAAGAGTACACAAAGATTCAATATAAAAGAGAAAATCTAGAGAAACGGGTAAGTTACACAAAGCGCCATATCCTTCATCACATCTATTAAACCAATTAGGATTGTATGCATCTATAATAGGTTTAGTTTCCAATCTCATTGCTATCCTAAGCATACAAATTTCTCTTAAGTATATTGTTATTTGTGACTTCCACTAAAAATAGTTGTAAGAAGTTACAATGAGAACTATTATTTGATCTTTGATGTAGAAATACATAAAGAAGTGTTGAAAGAAAGAGAACACAAGAATACCCATGAACCCCCACCCTTTTCACTAGTATTGGAGGGTATGTGCACCAAGTTGTGGACCAAAAAGGGGGGTATAAGTGGACACATTTGTTTCTGAAATCGGGTAAACCTGAACTTGGAACAGGTGTTTGAGGGTCATGCACTCAAAATAAGATGTGTAAAAAATAAAAAATTTAGTAATCTGAATCTAGTTTCTAAAACACTAATGTTTTTTAAAAACCGATAATATTAAGAGGGTCAAACCTTGCGCGCACAAAAACATGTTCCTGATTTTTTTGGAAAAACATAACATAGTTGTTTCCATGCACGATACAAAAGATATAGTTATATTCTGTATTTTTTAAATCCCTTTGGTAGGATGATAGGTAAGAGTGAGATCTATAAGTTGTGTATTTTTTTTTAATTTTCTAATGAGTATTTTTTTCTGTGATTTTTTGAACTGGTCACATCCTAAAAATTTGGTACATGTTCGCGCGCTGGGCATAACTTGCATCAAAATAATTGAAAATGAATTTTTTTAAAAATAGTGTATATAATCAAGTGTAGAACAATAATATGTAATTTGATTAAGTATATCAAAAGTTATTAAAAAAATGGTAGACATATGTTTGTGAGGACAATCAAGACACCAGTAAAGAAAATTAAAGTTTACTATGCTAATGTTGTCCAAAAATAGAAAAATTTATATGGTTAGAAAGATAAGAAGATGTATGAGATTATGGTGAAAATTATAAAGCTACCCAGTTGAAAAATTGTAAACCTGATGAAGATAAAGTCGAGAATTCATCTTACAAGCTGAAAAAATGTCTAAAAGAACAAAAATGGAGGGAAAATGAGCCTCCAAGCCTTTGGCTCATTTTTCAAGCCTCTTCCCGAGCCATAACCCGGTCGCGTTTCTAAATTTTAAATAACCCAATCGGGTTCTGAAAAGTAAAAATTAATTAAAAACCCGATCAGGTTTTGAAGAAGTAAAAACTATTCATTTTATTCTCCATAACCCGAGCGGATTATGAAGAAACTAAAATAGGCTTTTCTTCCAGAAGCGATAACTTCCACATACAGAGTCTAATTGACTCCGTTCAAAAAGCGTAGGAAAGATATTGAGACGATATAACACATGATTAACCTAAAATCATCTTTAGTGATCAACATTTTTTTTCCATCCATTTGAATCAAGTAAGGTATAAAATAGGTACTCATTATTGCCCATACATGTGACATATAGGAAAATGAGTATGTTCTCTCTCAGAGAGAGAGAGAGAGAGATCATGAGGGGCCAAACTATGCCCTTAAGTGGCAATGAAAAATCAGCAAATCAAGGTTAGTCAACTTGACATGAAAATTTCAACTAGCTATCAACCTAAATTTCAACTAGGGTTAGTCAACTTGATGTGAAAATTTCAACTAGCCTTATGAGAATGTATACAATTATTTACACACCCAGTTCAAGGTTATAAGAGAGGATTTACTCTAAGCTTATAGGGAGTGTGTGAAGCAATTTAGAGGGAGTTACAAGAAAAAATGGGAGTTTGTTGAGTAGAAAGGGTCCTCTGATTTCTAGGTTTATAACTCTGTTGAATATGTGGGGATGAGAGGAGGTAAAGATGGTGTAGAATTTGGTCTTTCATTCAATATTCTGTTTATAAAGAAGTTAGTTTATCTAGAAGCCAAAACACCTCATCTTGAATGTAATTTTGATTGGAGACAAGTCTGCAAATGTGATTCTGTTGATGATAGTCAGGAGCTGGCCATTAATCATGGGCTCACTGAAAAATTGGACATTATTCAGGGCCCTCTTGGCACTGGAAAAACATTTATCGGGTTACAAATTGTAAAGGGTTTGCTTCATAAGATTTCAAATTCCTCTGGTCCCATTCTCATAGTGTGCTTTACTAACAAAGCTCTGGATCAATTTTTGGAGGGAATATATGAATACGAGAAAAGTCTAGCAAGGTTAGGATCTAGAACTCA
>MU227547.1:4063411-4088965 GCA_018584345.1 Thuja plicata
ATAAGCTATTTTGCTGGAGGGAAGAGCAGAAAATTTTTGCTAATTTGCAATGGCCCAAAGCGAAGGGAGAAACTCTACTTCCAGATGTATTTCAGGTTGCCCATCTATATAGTCTGGTGAAGAAGGGTGTGCATTTTCTGATTCCTACTACTCCAATTGTTACCTAAGGGTCCTAACACGTGATAAGGAATACTTGGACCCCTTAGGACACACTTGAAGATTGCAGAAAAAATCATGGATGGCCATTGAAAGAAGCAAAGGAAACCAATCGACCATTTAAAAAAATTCATGGACGGCCATTGAAATAAGCTATTTTGCTGGAGGGAAGAGCATAAAACTTTTGCTAATTTGCAATGGCCCGAAGCGAAGGGAGAAACTCTACTTCCAGATGTATTTTAGGTTTCCCATCTATATAGTTTGGTGAAGAAGGGTGTGCATTTTCTAATTCCTACTGCTCCAATTGTTACCAATTTGTGCCTCCTAAATACTGTGAAGATTACCATGTACATGTCTTTTATACGAACTTCGCAGGGTGAAGGAAGAAAATGAAATACTTAGGGCAGAGGGTGAGAAACAATTTGGAATTACTGAAAATCTACGAGAAGAGATGAGATTATTGCGAGAAGAGGGGAAAATGAACTGGGTCAAATTATTCAAACCTTGAGACAACAAATTTCATTATTGCGTGTAGAGAGCGAGAAGCAATTGGGAACAATTCAAAGAATGCAAAAAGAGAATGAAATCTTGTGTGTAGAGGAAGTGAAACAAAGTGAGAGTACAGAAGAGGAGATTGGGTTTCTTTGCAAAATCTCAGGCGAAGCATTGGCTAATCCAGATGTCACGCTCTTTGCTTCTGATGGTTCAAAATTTCAAGTGCATTCTCTCATTCTCATGAGTGCTCTTTTCATTTTTCCCTAGTTTTAACATTCCTAGGGGTCCTAACGCGTGATGTTTGTGTGTGTGTGTGTGTGTGAGAGAGAGAGAGAGAGAGAGAGAGAGCATACTCATTTTCCTATATGTTGCATGTATGGGCAATAATGAGTACCTATTTTATACCTTACTTGATTCAAATAGATGGAAAAAACAATTTTGATGACTAAATATTATTTTAGGTTAATCATGTGTTAGATCATCTCAAGATCTTTTCTATGCTTTTTGAATGGACTCAATCGGACTCCGTATGTGGAAGTTATGGCTTCCAGAAGAAAAGCCTATTTTAGTTTCTTCATAACCCGCTCGGGTTATAGAGAATAAAATGCATAGTTTTTACTTCTTCAAAACCTGATTGGGTTTTGAAGTACTTTTTGCTTTTCAGAACCCGATCAGGTTATGGCTCGGTTACCAAGCCTAGAACAATTTTGAATTTTCAATAACCCGATTGGGTTATATGAAATTTGAATTTTGTTTAAAGATGTGTCCACTTTTTTGGTCCACAACTTGGTGCACACACCCTGGACACAATGTTGAGACTGTATAACATAGTGCAATTACAAAGCTTTTCCCAAATTACAATAGTGCTAAAGCTCACAATGACAAAAAAATGCTACACAAAATATAGAAAAAAATTGTTATCTAGCTCTGTCTAGCACCATCATCAAAATGTACAGTATGAAAAGATTAATAATTTTTTTTTATCAAACTCAAAAAGAATGGGAAATATTCATCCTTATCTCTCTAACAATATATTGCTTGCTGAATTTTGATAACAAAGGCAAAATATATGAATTTTTGAAAAGTTGAATTTGTTATGACAGAACAACTTTCTCACAACAAAAACATTTTACTTCTAATTTGATTTCTGTAAAATCTATTCATTGAATGAAAAAGATAACAAAAACTTAGAAATATTTTTGGGCTAATTATTTAGTCATTTATTCGGTAGTTTATTTAGTCATTTATTTGGTAGTTTATTTAGTCACTTATATTTAGTCATTTATTTGGTAGTTTATTTAGTCATTTATTTAGTATTTTATTTGGTAATTTATTTAGTAGTTTATTTAGTCACTTTTATTTGGTTGACGTTGTGATTTTGCCTCGTGACTAATTAGTCATCTATACTTATAAATTGCAAAAACAAGTAAAATATGATCAATTTTAGTCACGTGACCAAATGTTTTAGTGGTGTGACTAAATGTTTTAGTCACGCAGTCACATATTTGCCAAAATGTACTAGTGGTGATAATTTTATAAACCACATTGCAGAGTGCAATAGGTCTAAAATGATCTAATCTATTTACATTCTCTTTTTTTGGAATTGAAGTGATAAAGGTAGTCATAACCCTCAACATCTTCTTATTCTCGTGTCTCCTGAACAACTACAAGAAGGTCAAGCTTAATAATTTCCTAGAAATCCTGAAAAAATTCAATTGGGAAGCCATCAGGACCTGGAGCTCTACCTTTTTTCATACCAAACACAACATCTTGCAACTCTTGCAACATAATAGGACCTAAGAGTGCAATATTCATCTCATTGGAAACAAAGAGAGAATGCACTAAGAATGAGGGACTCATCCTCATCAGCAGGGAGGGAATCTTCTATAAAAATAGAAGAAAAATAATGAAAAACTTCCTTAGAGATCTCCTGCATCGAAGAGAGATGCACTCCTTCTGAGGAGACCAAAGAGGAAATGAAGCTTTCATTTCTTTTAGCTCTAGTAGAGTTATGAAAAAAGGAAATATTGTTATTTCCTTCCTACAACCAATCAATTCTAGATTTTTGTTTCCAGAAGATCTCCTCACGTAGTTCTCATTCCTCTAATTCTTTAACTGTCATGGATTCTACTCGACTAAGGTCCAAGGTCATCCCCTGATCCTGAATAACCCGAGTGATAGAATCAAGTTGATCCTATGCTGCCTTTTTGTTGAAATAAAGATTACCAAAACTTTGTCTATTCCACCTTTTAAGTTTTTACTTCACATATTGCAATCTTTTGGAGAAAGTATACTAAGTTGTACCATGAGAGGGCAACCCTTCATGCCACCATTCATTCATCAAATCCTGGAGAGAAGGATCCCGCAACCACATAAGTTGGAACTTAAAGGAGGGGCCCCTTGAGGATTGAGGAGACAACATTGAGATTTTAATCAGCCAATGATTAGACCCTCTAAAAATCTAAAATCTCAGAAACAATGTTCCATCTATTACTTAACTAGAAATAAGAGACAAGAAATCTATACAATCTCTCAGAAATTGCTTCTACACCGCTTCTCCTATTATTCCAAGTATAAAAACCATTGGTCGGTTTCACATCAATCACATTTAAAAGATCTATAATTTCCTAAAGGAGAGTGACATACAGATCATGTCTAGTTGTACCCCCTCTTTTCTCATCCAAGCTACAAACTGCATTGAAATCCCTTGCTATAACCCAGGGAAGAAATGGTACCAGAGAGAAAAAAAAAAATCTGAAATGGGCCCAAAGCTGAGATTTTCCCAAGATATAAGTAGGAGCATAAACATTAGTAAAGAGACAAGTTTCCCCTTGTTGGAAAAATGGTCAGCGCTCCCCTTGGGATTCATGACAAGGGACTAACCACCTCCTGTGGATTCTATAAGTCTAGTAGTTGTATCAGGCATCGGTAGGTCGATCTTTTGGTGCAAAAACAACCACAATTGTAACAATTGGTATCAGAGCTTGGTCACATGTTCGAATCCCCTCGGGTAACGCTGAGGGGGAGATTTTTGGCAAAATGGTCAGCGCTCCCCTCAGGATCCGTGACAAGGGACTAACCGCCTCCTATGGATTCTATAAGTCTAATGGTTGTGTCAGACATTGGTAGCTCAATATTTTGGTGCAAAGACAACCACACTTGTAACACCCCTAACTCCAAACAAGTGGCAACCATGGAGAGAGCGAAAAGGCTTGACATCCACTATTGAGGGACAATCTTTCTAGGATCCAAAAAGAGAGCCAAAGTGCCTGAATTACCTTGAGCACCTACACACTAGCAAGAACCGTGATACCAAATATTGGAAGCTTTATTCATCATTTCTTCAACTGCCAACTTAGTTTCCTGAATAAACATAATATCAAGGAAATGAAAAGTAATCAAATCTTGAACAACCTTTTTTCTATGGATGTTATTCAAACCCCTCATATTCTATGATAAAACAATCATTTATGGGGTTGAGAGAATTGAGAATCAATGGGCTTCACTGACCCTGACTCAACCAATGTATCCCTGATGATCTTGACCTTTTCTTGACTAATTTTCCTTCCACTCTTTGAAGATTTATCTAAAGACCCCCTTTTTAAGGGGTTTTTACTGGAGGCATAAAGCAGGAGGAGTTTTGTAACTTTTCCTAGTATCCGAAGGAACTTTTATTGGAAGAGGACCTGAACCCATACCGATTGTACTCTCTGGCAATACCTGAGCCTCACTAAGATCCCTGCTATCCAGTACCTGAGAAGGAACATCAGACCTCAATTGTGCAACCTTTTGGTCTGCTGGGGGAATATTGTGGTCATCCTTTCCCATATCCGCATCCACCACCATACCCTAAACCAAAGCCCTAGAAGAAAGTTCATCTGGAATGCCTTCCTCTTGAATCATAGTTTCTAGAACTTCAAACCTGTTAATATTTCCATCATTCTGTCTATCCATCCAAGTCCTCTTTTGTCCCCTTCCGTTATTGTGATATTTAACTGGAATAAATCCCTCCTTATCAACACACACATCAAATATAGGCGCCTTCCCCTTGTCCTCTCTAGGAGTAGGGCGAGTAGGACCAGAAGTAGTTGGGGGGGGGGGATATCTTATTTCTAGGGCACCTCCCCTGTAAATGACCATATTCATGATAGAGTCTACATTTAAATGGAAAAGTATCATAATCAGGCTATTGGATCCAAGAAGAGGATCCCAAACAAATTTCCATAGAGTCAAGAAGTGGGTTATTTAAATCAACTTCAACAAAAATTCGTGCAAAAGAGATTACCTTTCTGTCTTGGGTGTGTGTAGCCGATCCTAGTAGTTTTCCAAGAAGCAGGGAAATTGAGTGCAAGATGTCTTCCCTCCAGAATTCCAATGGAAGGCTCTACAACCGGACCCAAACAGACACTCGTGAGGGGAGATCCTCAACAGAGTTGAAACTGACATGCCAAGGTTTGATAAAGAACCCCACTTGATTGAAGAAGTAAGGACCCCCTTCGAAGGCCATGTTTATGTCCTTCATGTTAGAAAAAATCACCATAAAGTAATTGTTAGCCTCCAGTAAAATCTCCATATCTCCTTTTGGACTCCAAACTCGACGAGCCTAGTTTCTAAAATGGGCAACGAGAGTCAGAGACCCATAAAATTGCATATAAGGGCATGAGCACACCAGTATGAGACATCATCTTAAACTTGTTCAGGTTGAATCACCAATACATGGCATTCCTCATATCTCTCTAGACAACCATTCACCTTTTTTAATCTTACAAATCCTTTTGAAGAGGAAACCTCTTTCCCAAATTGGGACATCGAAGAGTTCCTTTGCATTCGCTTGTGTAGACAAAGAACGCTCCACCATCTCCATGTCGCTTTAAATCATAGAGGGGGACGGCCCATGATATGCCATAGCCAGCCACACATGGCTCCCATAAATCGGTTACCTCCGTCCTCACCAACCAAAATCCTCCACCCACCGATTGCAGAAAGAAGCAAGGAGCATCCACCCGTGTACAAAACCACCTCCCCGCGATTCAAAAAAACCTTCAAACAGCAAGGGGAGAGACCCCCGTCTCTCCCAGCTTAGCCCCAACAGTTAAAAAATCCACCGAGCACCAAACACCATCTTCCCTTCAAAAAAATGACTCTTATTTTTGTTAATTGTAGTTGAATTTATTTGTATTTATTGACAAAAAAATGTTATATTTATTAAATTTATATACTACAAATTTTGGAGACAAAAGGGTTGATATCCATTTTAAATTTTGTTTAAATAAATTGTAAATTATTAAGCACAATTTAGTATTAAGTACAATTAAATTAAATTAAGTGCAATTTATTGATGCAAAAATGCTCATACAATTGAATTTAGAAGCATCTTTGCAAATATATAATGACTTTGTGAGTCAAACTCATTAACCCATGTTTCATGAGTCGAACAATGGTCAATGAGTTTGACTCAAAAAATACACAGTTGGCAATATCACAATTTGACTTGTTGTGAAAAATATCTTCTACTTATCAACGTATAATGGATTGTTGAAATCTACGTTCACAATTTTATAGTAATATATCTTTCAAACACATGAAAATTTAAAAATGTATTTTTTGAAAATAATATTATATTTTTAAAATAAAATTGATAAATTTATATAAAAATATTATAATAAAACAATTTGAAATATTTTTGATACAAACTATACTTAAAAATTTAAGAAAATTGTATTATAGAAAGGACAACTTTAAACAAAATATTATTTTTTAAGAGAAATTTTTTATAAAAAATTTAGGTAGTTTTGATATTTAGAGTATGAACTTGTACAAACAATTAATTTTTTATTCATTTTCTTAAATTTATTTCTACCGGTATTCCTTTTTTATTACATCTTGAAAGATTTGATTCTCAACAACAGTAAGAAAACACATACCATCATTCTCATACTCAACCAATAAAATTACCTTTAATTATATATCTATTTATTAAAATAAACCTCCCTTTCATTTTAAAATACAACTTCTTGATAAATAATCATAACAAACAAAAAAAACATACTTAACAAATAAAGCCAACCATCAAAGTTTTATAAACCCTATTTCAAATTATATGATAAAATGAAATTATTGATTAGTTTCATAATGTTCTATATTTCTAAAAGTCTCTCCTAAAAGCCTCTCTCTTGAATTCAAATGATAGATCACCCCCACATGATGAAAAAATGCTTTCAATTAATTAATTTAAAAAATTCATACCTACTATAAAACCATTGTTTTCCTAAACCATACCATCTAAAATATAGCGTGACAAGTGTAAAGGATGTAGAAAAAGATATTATCATATTAATTCTTGTGGGGCATGTGTGGCCTCTCCTATAACATCTAAAATATAGCGTGACAAGTGTAACAGATGTAGAAAAGATATTATCATAATAATTCATGTGGGGCATGTGTGGCCTCTCTTATAGACTCCATAAATTGTAATACTCGTATCTATTAAAATACAACTTCAAATAAATAAAAGAATCATTTATTTAGTTCAAATGATATATCACTCAATATATTAAAAGATTATCTTTCAATTAACTTTATGAATGGTAGAAACTCATACCTACCATAAAACCTTTCTTTTCCTAAACCATGCCATCTAAAAAATAGTTTGACAATTGCTATTAATTCACACAATTTTTTTTAGTGCATCACTCCAAACTACTAGCAATTTCAATTTTCTCCACTAATTCTAAAAACTCAACTACTATTAGCTCATTTCTTTTCCCAAAATATATCATCCTAAAAACAACTTGACTAGTGTAAAAGATGGGTGGTCATAAGCACTCCAAGTTTCATATCTAATAATAATAAGTAAACACTTTTACCCACTATAGAACCTTTCTTTATCATATCATCGAAAAAATAACTCGACAAGAAATCTCATATCCAAAAAAAGTTCTTTAAAATCTACAAAATTGAACTCAAAAATCACTCATCATATAAAAATTCTTATTAACTTCTATATATATATATATATAAGTTAATATATGTGGGAGTAGTCTATACAAATGTCTTAGTAGTAGTCGTATACATATGTCCCAATACTGGGCACAAATGGACCAATTAAATAACCAAGAAAACTAAAAAATGATTGGCTATTGGTATCAATAGCCCATCACACATGTACCAATAGCCAATCATTTTTTAGCTTTTTTGATTAATAATTGACACATTTGTTTTTAAAAATAAATTCATAAATAACTTTTTTCATTTTTAAAAATATGTTTCTTTTGATTTTAAAAATAACTTCACAAATGAATAACCCTCAAATGTGGAAGCGTCTAACAGCAATATCTTACCTCGAGGGAGACTTAGTTTTTATTTTTATTCCAACTGTCTTTATATAATTTACGTTTTAGTTGGGTGTTAAGGCACGGCTCTGAAATCTCAGAGCAGACAAGAAGAGTTCGTATTAAATCATTATCATGCCAGATTGCACGGCCACAAGTGCTTTCAAAAACTCAGATTGCAAATTGCAATGAAAGCGAAAATGGTTAAAAGACAAATTTGGAAAGAAAAACACCAAATTGATTGCCCTGAAACACCGAATTTGGTGACAAGATCTGATATTGAGTGAAAGAAATGCGGGCCATGTTGCTTTGACGTTTGTGTGTCCGCCATTAATTCCCGACTCACGCCATTGAAAATGACTGCAGAATGTGCTGCCAAAGTTGAAAGTTATCAATGGTGTCGTACACGTGTCCATTTTCGCCATGAGTGATGGAATTCTTAATTTTGTGGAAAAAATGGACGTACACTTTACACTGTATATTAGGTTTAATTATTCCTCTTCTCACTCTTGTGGAGGTGGTGTGCAATTCAGACCAAAGGAAACTTTCAAGGATTCGATTGAGTATATCCTTGGCGAAGCATCGACAGGATAAATCTTTTTTATATGTAGACAGAATATACGCTTTTGAGTATTGAATTTGCTGCTGAAGAGTGTGTTGATTCAGCAATGGAGAGGTACGAGATGGTTAAGGAAATTGGAGCAGGTAATTTTGGAGTTGCAAAGCTTATGCGCGATAAGAAGACTGGAGAACTCGTTGCAGTCAAGTTTATTGAACGAGGCGAAAAGGCAGGGCGGATTTAAAACATTGCGAATTTGTGCATCTTAGGATTTTCCACTCTCTGCAAAAGTTTCTGGCAATTTACATTTAATGCGAAATTTTGAACAGTTTTTCATAGAGAACGGGAAACCCCAAAAAAAGTAGTTTCAAGATTTAAGCTCTTTATAGCTGCGCGCTTTGGGTGTAGCCTCACTTGAGATTTTTCATTGCAAATTAATGATCCAAAATTTGGAATAAAAAATCTCCCAATCTTGCTTTTGAGTGGAATTTCCCGAGATTGATGATCTTAACTCAATTGTAATTTATTCGGATTTTGTGAAAATCAGGGGATTGAATTGTTGATTTTATTTACAGATTGATGAAAATGTGATGAGGGAAATTATCAATCACCGGTCACTACGTCATCCCAATATAGTTCGCTTCAAGGAGGTCGGTGATCAGATGAACAATTAAAGAATGTGTAGGTTTTTCATTTTTGAAAACTTTTAGTGTTTTTGTGGTTGGATTTCAATGTACTGGGGTTTCAGGTAGTGCTCACTCCGACCCATTTGGCAATACTCATGGAGTATGCTGCTGGCGGGGAGCTTTTCGAACGGATTTGCAATGCAGGTCGTTTCAGCGAGGACGAGGTTTGTATTTAGAAGCTTCCAATGGATCATTATGCATATATATCTTCATTTCTATAAATGAAACACTTTTAGGGTAATTATGGACATGAATGTAGAAACCTATCTACATATCTTTTCCAGTAACATTTTTCTTTAATTTTATGCATTCTCTACATATATTTAAAATTTAAATGATTTTGGGTACAGAAGCTTTGTTTAGACACACTTACGGCTTGGTGACTCTGTGATTATCAAATTTGAGAATTTTTTTTGTTGCCAGACATTAGAACTAAATATTGGTTGCAGGCCAGATACTTCTTCCAACAGCTCATATCTGGTGTTAGCTATTGTCATGCCATGGTATTCTTCTTCATAAACTGTTCTTCTCTTTCATGCCATACTCATCTTTCATGCCATACTGATGGTTTTTCGTTGCACCACGTATATAGCAAGTGTGCCACAGGGATCTTAAGTTGGAGAATACCTTATTGGATGGAAACTCTTCTCCCCAGCTGAAAATCTGTGACTTCGGCTATTCCAAGGTACAAATTAGGACAAAGTCATACTGTAAAACATGCTCAAAACCTATTTTTTCATTAATCGAAAACATGTTCAATGCACTTTTTCTCGGATGTTAATTACCACAGAGCATTTATTAACACAAAAGAATGTGACCCTAATTTTCTAAGTAACCCTCTTGTTTCCGTAGTTACACTCTTATTCTCCTCCTCTGTCATATTCTTTGTTACACAATACTTATCTTTATTTTACTTAGCATTGCCTCTTTGTTTGTACTAATAGATCTAGTTCTGTAATTGATTAAAAAGCTTTTGGTATTGCTGAATGGTGGCTATTACAAATTGCATTTGCAATTCAAGCCTTCTCAATTATGTTAGCTGTGCACGGCCATGTTTGTCTTATCTCTCTTTCTCTCTCTCGTATTTTTTTCAGTCTTCTTTGCTGCATTCCCAGCCAAAATCAACGGTAGGAACCCCTGCCTACATTGCTCCAGAAGTTCTATCCAAAAAGGAATACGATGGAAAGGTACACTAATTCTAAAATACTACCATTCATAAGAATTGTTTTTCTCTTCTATTCCCAAGTGTGCTGATGTTGTATGGCCTGACATCACAATATTGAAAGAATCATGATGCAGACTTGGGTGTGAATCTATGTAGAGAGCAGATGTATGGTCATGTGGAGTGACTCTCTATGTGATGTTGGTGGGAGCTTATCCATTTGAAGATCCAGAGGATCCCAGGAACTTTAAAAAAACTATAGGAGTAAGCTCTTCTTTTTCTTTTTTTTTTTTTAATGTCAACTAGCTTTCAATTGATTGGAAAAGAGAGGAAAAGGGATAAATTGAGATTTGATTGGAAAAATTGAATGATGTTTTTGCAGAGGATATTGAGTGTGCAATATTCAATACCAAACTATGTATATGTAACTGCAGAATGTAGACATCTGCTGTCTAGAATTTTTGTGGCTAATCCTGCCAAGGTAAGTAGACATCTCTGCTCTCATAGCTTAAGAAAATCTTAGTTGCATGTTCAAAACAAGCTGGCTAAAATACCATATGAACATTATCAATTTTAATGTACTCCTTTAGGGATTAAGCTTCAAGAAAAACAAAGGCATGTATACTTGCTTCACAACAGTAGCAGATAAACTTATGAAAAATAATTTTGAATGCAACATTAACTCTATTAGCATCTTTGTCGGCACTCAATGTATACATGACTGGGAGATAGTTTTATGATAGCTTTGGTACTGTATGGATAGATTGAGCCGATCATGTTTGATATCGACAGTAGGTCATGGCCTCACTGCATCACTATTTACATTCCATTGCTTTTTACTTTACATGATTGGCTTATAGGATGTTGACTAGTTCTCAATATAATTGACTTTATTTTGATTTCAATTGCAAATATAAAACTAATTGAAAAAGAAGTTAGAAGGAAGACAAGCTGATAAAATTTTCTTTTTGAAAACACTCATCCATTGGAACAGTTCAAATTTACTCTAAATTGAGAATTTATAACAATAGTGATCACAGTTTCATAACCGTTACTTGCAATTTTGACACATCTGCCTAGGGAAGATCAATTTGACCTCAAGCACTAAAAACTTATCTCAATTTCATTATTGATATTTTGGAATTCTAATGATGTGTCGTTTGATTTTTCTTATACAGCGAATTACTCTTCCTGAGATTTGGAATCATCCATGGTTCTTGAAGAACTTGCCCAGAGAAGTATTGGAAGGAGCAGAGGCAGGGTACCAGTATGATGATCCATTGCACCCACTTCAGAGTGAGGAAGAAATCATGAAGATTTTGGCAGAGGCCAGAAGCCTACCAGAAGGAACCAAGAAAAGTTTGGAGCAGGCTCTTGTTGGTGGCCTTCCAAACTCAGAAGACATGGATGCCGAAGGAGATGCTGAAGATGATGATGTTGAGAGCAGTGGAGATTTCGTTTGTACACTCTAAAATATATTGAAAATTCCACTCAACATCTTTTTCTTCAGAATGTATATGTGCACATCTTATCTACTTGCCTTCATGATTATTAATCATTTAAGCTTTGCAAACATCTTCAGTAACATATGCGGGACAAACTAAGTTTTGAGCTCTCTTTTAGTTACAATTAAAACTTTGTAAGGCTAAGGAATTTTAGATGAGAAATTATTGCAATTATTTGTTGATAAAAAACATAATTTAAAAAAATGTCATGCAGGCTGTTACACAAACATGAAAGTCTTTCATATGGTGGAGAAACTTTCTGTCCCCATCTCCAACACCAACTTAAAGTTTACACCTACACATATGGGGCTCCTTTTCTGTATTTTTCGATGTAAAATACAAATAAGAGCACAAACGCCTTTTATGGGACCTCATCTCAAAAGCTCCTAAGATGCTTATAATGATTTGGGTTTACTTGGGATCTAGTTAGCCTGCCTTGATAGATAGAGAACATTTGGAATATTATTAGTATACTTGGGAGATGAAACTATAGTTAATAAATAGGAAAGTTGGGTTCCTTTTAAGTTTAATGACGCCTTAACCTAACTGTGCTTGGAAAGGGATGCACACACTCTACACTGTGGCATTCAAATATAATTTTCATCTATGCGATCAGAGATATACAGAAACTCAAGAAATCGAAAAAAAAAAGGAAGGAAACATCAAAATTTCTGAAGTAAGGAATATATCCCATGGCATGAGTATGTAACAAGACGATTGAATAATAATGCTAGTTCTTGTAAGAATTTGAAATTTACATCTCATTCTGCAGACTGACTGTGTTCAAGACACAGAAATCTCCTAAGGCATTATATACATAACTCTCCAAATACACTATTCATGTAGATTCATATAACAGAACATGTAAATGGATGAACAAAGGGTAGATTTTACTACAAAAGCACCCATAAATCCAGAGATCTGATCACATGGCATGTATCAATCATCACCTTATTTAACTCTGCCAGTTCTGTGTGCTCTGCCCTTTCTATTCCAACTCCAACTCCTATTTATTCCCTTAGAAAGCTTACTTAATCTTACGAACTGACTTCTAAACTAAACTAAAAGCCAACCAAAGACAACTGTCAACTGAAGACAAAGTAAAAAGATAACTACAAAACAGACATCTAAAAATAGTATTTTAACAGTCCTAGAAGGACTGAACTGCCTCTCAACTAACTATGTGTCAGAAGGCTATAAATGTTCAGCATCATCCTTCCAGTTCCATCTTCTAAAAAAAGTAGGATCTCTTGGTTCTTTTGGTTCTGATTCACAGGGTGGGGCAGTTTGACTATATTTAAACAAATCAACTTATGTGACCCAAGTATCGTAAGAATCCAGTAAGTCTTTCCATTTAATAAAATATAGCTTGTAAGAACTAGATCACGTAGCTGCCAATTAGGTATTTGATACTCCTTCAATCTGCTCCCTCTTCTTCTTCAGAGTCTGGTCCAACAGTCAGTTCCCTTCTCATTTTACCCATCTACTGCCTGCTCATCACTAGTTCCAGCTGAGTGTGAATTAAAGGTCAGCGACATTAAAAATAGGACTAATGCCCAAGTCCTCTTGAAAGTCAATTCAATAGGCATTGTCATTTATCTTCTTTATGATTCTGTAAGGTCTGATCTTCTTGGGTTTAACTCGTTGTAGGCATCTTGGGATACCTTTCTTTGCGCAAATGTACCATGACATCTTCTCCTTTTTGAAAGACCTTCCTTCTTTGATGCAAATCAACTCTCTTCTTATATTTTTCATTCATGGATTGCAACTTGAGCCTAACATACTGATGATCTCTTGAATATTCTTTTAAAAATCTGTAGCTTCTTGGTTGTTTAGCGGGTTCATTGGCAAATCAAGTAAGTCCACAACTCCTCTAGGATTTGTATCAAAGTAACAAGAATCGGAATTGGCAAGGCCGAATCGAATTGTGAATCAGCCATGAATCAGAAGCGAATCAGCCATGAATCGGAATCGAATAGGCCACGAATAGACAAATTTAAAAAACCTTTGAAATTTAAAGATTTTAACAAGTTAAAACTTATTTCATGCACCCTTTTATTGAATATAACTTAAACACACTATTACGTCATCAAATAGAAGCTAACATACATAAACACGAAACATAAATGATAAATCCATCACATACGTTACACGTAAAATGTAAATTGTAGCTGAAGTAAATATAAATCATAGGATCATAATGAGTCAAATCATAGAATGCATGTAAGATGAAGATCCATAAGACATCAAATTATAAATGTATGTAAGATGAAGATCCATGAAACGTATGTCTATCAGTATCTGTAAACAAAATGAAAAAACAAGGCTCTAGCTCAAGCCTCATCATCATCCTCAAACTCGGCTCCAGCCTCAGCCTCTGAGTATCATGACTGTTGGTGCCCTCTACAAAGGCATCTAAGGTAGGTCCTAGAGGACTGCTGAGCCATAGCCCCCACATGTAAGATGGGCTCACAAACATCACTAGGGCCTGTGTCTGTGTGTGCCTGTGTGCATCTGCCAGTGCTTAAACGTGCTCTAGCCGCCTCCTCTGCCATGGCCACAACCTCAGCTTCTCTATCTACCTGGTCAGCCCACTCATGGTCTGCCTCAGTGAAGACCAAATCCACAGCCTCAGTGAGCCACTCTGATTCTGGATCAATCTCCTCTAGAATGATCAGAGAGGAGTCAGCTCCCAAAATCTGTTTGATCCTAAGATGGAGGTTGTAATGAACAAAGACAAGATCATTCAACCTCTGCACAGTCAACCTATTTCTCCTCTTCGAGTGGATATGCTCGAATATGGACCAATTGTGCTCACATCCAGAAGCGTTGCTTGGCTGACTTAGAATACAGATGACAATTTTATGAAGTTTTGGGGTTGTGGGCCCAAACATTTGCCACCATCTGTCTGAAAACAATTAGTTTCATTTACAAATTTAAAATTACAAAATCAAAAATTAAAATGCACAACTTATAAGCCATAAACTTAAGATTCAAGAATATATTATTTTTACCTGGTTGTATTATTGTCCGAGCATCTATGGCCATCCTGCTAGAGAAAATTGGCCCTTCTTTATTATTGAATTTGTCTAGCTTAATGGTTGCAGCTATGTTATCCTCATCACTACTCAACCTATGGATCATTGTATATAGGTCGATGAGAACCTCCTCATCAGTGTTGAAGTCAAAACATGAACGAAATGTTGGATTCAGATAATAAGTTGCTGCATGGATGGGATGGTGGAGCTGACCATCTCCTATCAATGATTTCTCAAATAGGGGCATACTTCTCCTGTAATCCTGCATACTAGGCTCTAATGGCCTCCTATCCATGCCCTCATATATGTAGCCCATAGAGGGCTTCTCCCCATCAGCATTTCATAGGAGAGATACGAGAGGCTTAGTGACCTACATATAATATAAAAATAAATATTTGAGTCAAAACTTAAATATAAAACTAAAAGTAAAACTAAATCATTAAACAATTAAATAATAAATTATTAAATACTAAATGTTAAATTGTAAGAAATTTATCTCAAGGATTTCTTTAGCAGGTTTCCAAAAACTATCCTCATCAAAGATGCAATTCACCACATCTACCCCTTCAGTGGTCGTAGCATAAGGATGTAGTCCACTCCCGCCCAACAAACATACTCCTAAATTTTGCCATTGATGTCAACAAGGAATGCAGTGTGATGAAATTTGAGGCAAATCTCGTGATGCCAAGATGAGCTAACTCTTTGCCTCTTGTGTAGTCCCTCATTGTGCTAAGGACGAATGCATGATTATAGATGAACTTGCATATATCTTTGGCCCTTTCTACATATGATTTGACCCACTCAAGCTTGCCAATTTCCTCCAATATGAGGTCAAGGCAATGTGCCGCACAAGGAGACCAAAATATGGTGGGGCGCATCTCCATCAAAATTTTACCTACAACAATTTTAAATTAATTAGAAATTTAAACGTGTTAGGAAACTTAGAATTATAAAAGTTCAAATAAATATATTTTCAAAACTTGAAAAGTTAAAATTTTACCTGCAACAACCTAACTTGCTGTGGAGAAAGATGGAGAAATTTAGAGAGCATTCGTAGAGGGAATACAGGTTTGGCAACAATGGCCCTTTCCATCTGAGGGATCGATGGCAAATGCAATGTACATCCTGGGTCATCCACAATCGGGGAAACAAGGGAAATGAAAATGCGAGTCAGTTTCCTAGTCAGAGATTTTGGCATAACAAAAAAGGAGATAGAGGATGGCCTAGAGGCCATATTCAAAATATGGAAGTTTTTAAATGGTCACATATGAAAACACAGAAAACACAAAATTTTGATAGCATTCCTCAGCGTGAGCATGTGGAGGGATATAAACCCTGGTTAAGAGTGTTGAAGACAATTATTCAATTGTATATTGTCATTGATGTTACATAAATGTAATGATTTGTTGTATTAACCGAACTCTGTCAGTTAATGAAGGAAGTTCTGTACTAATCGAGTTCACTCGGACAATACAGTAAGTTTGGTTTCAGCCAAGTATCGGTCGGGCATTGAAGGATTACAGTGTCAACCGAGTTATGCATTTAGTGTCAGCCGACTAACAATAGTTTATACTTTATGTTTAATTGGTTAATTGTAGCTGACGGACTTAAGATTTATTATTTATTTGAAAGGGTATTCAAGCTGACTTGACAAGACCTATCATATATATACAAGGTCAAGTTTGGATCGAATGGTGTGAAGTAGAGTTCTTTGATATGAAGAATGAAGGCGTAGTAAGAGGGAATTCTGATTAAGGACATAATATCTAGATTGAGCTGCTAAAGAATATTTGATCAGTAAGGATCCAGTTAAATTCAGAACAAATATCTAAATCAGCAAAGACTGTTGCTTCTTCAAACAGGTCAAACTCATTGTTACTCTCTAACAATTGTAGTAGTGATCCAAATCTCTTTACAGAGTAGACTTAACAGTCTTTTCATAAATCCTCTCACAAGGTGGCATTTCTACATTGAAGTGTCTGAAGACCTCTAACAAGGCCACTCCTAACAGGTTGATTAAATCCTCTAACAGTGTCACACCTTAGAGTGTGTTTTGTAACCTTTAACAGGGTTGGCTCCTAACAGGGCTCACTTCAGAAAAGTGAAAAAGAGTAACTAGTTGCAATTGGTGGTTTTCCCAAATTGGGTTTCCATGGTAAATCTTAGTGTCATTTGTGTACATGTTATTCACTTAATGCTTTATGTTTCTGCACTTAATCACTAACGGATAATTACATTTAATATCTTAAAATTGCTTTGTTAACCGAGTGACAGCAGAATATCTTTGTTAACCGAGTAACAATGATAAGTTTGTTTAAGACATCTAAGGGACTTGGATTTATTTTTGTGGTAACTAGTTCACCCCTCCCCTCTCATTTACTCAACTCATTTCCAACAATTGGTATCAGAGCATTTGGTGCTTTCAGGGAAGGTTTCAAGCCCTAAGCTAAAGATCAAAGATGTCTTACAAAAGGGAGATCCCCAAGCTTAACAAAGATAACTTTGTTGCATGACAAGAGTTGATGAGGCTACATCTATCTACTATTGGAGATACTAGTTTGCAATTCTTGGAACACAAGTATGTGGAACCACCTAGACCTATGTCTGTGGATCAGATGGTGGACATGTAGAATCATAACATAATGATGATTGACATAGCTTCTTCACTCAGCTATTCAGAATTTGATGAAGTCAAAGAATGCCCTACTGCCTATGATATGTGGAAGAAACTTCATGATATCCATGGAGGAGATGACAATGTAAAGAGAGCCAAAGAAGAGAGTCTCAGAGGTCAGTTTGATCAGATGCAAATGAAAGAAGGAGAAGACATTACAAAATATAGTGACATGATAAAGAAAAGTGTCAGTGCCATCAGAGCTGCTAGTGGAACGATTGAAGACAAAACAATGGTTAGTAAAGTATTGAGAACTTTACTTCCTATCTATGCAATTAGTGCTTTAGCTATTCAAGAGATGAGGTGCAGTAATGATATAACTGTAGATGCATTGGTTGGAAGGCTAACAACTTTTGAGTTGGACAATTTTGACAATTATTCTCCTAATCCTAGCAATTTTGAGTCTGCATTCAAAGCCAAACTAAGTCTTGGTAAGATGGATAGAAACTCAAGAGGAAAACAAATTGACAATGATAGTGATGATGAATTTGATGATGAAGATCTAGAAATCATTGAAGCACTACTTGCAAAGAGAGCTGCCAAAGGAAAAGGAAAGTACAAAGGAAGAATACCACTTATTTGCTTTTCATGTGATGAGGTTGCTCACATTGCTGCTAAGTGTCCAAACAAAGAAGAAAGAGATGAGAAAAAGTTCAACAAGTACAAAGGCAAGAAAAATTTCAAAAGTTAGAAAAGCTACAAAGAAAAAGGTAAGAAATATTGTTATATTGCAAAAGATTCTAATAGTGATGAAGATGAAGATGAAATGGTTTACATTTCTATTAAGGATGAGTCAGATAATGAAGAAAATGAAAAGACTGCACTATTCTCACATGTTAATGACACTTGGATAATTGATAGTGGTTGTTCTCACCACATGACTGATGATAAAACAAAATTTGAACATCTTGAGCACTATTATGCTGGGAGTGTCAAATTTGGGAATAATGAACCGTGCTATGTGAAAGGTAAAGGTTGTATTTCTCTAACTGAAGGAATCAAATGTGATAATGCTTATTGGGTTGAAGGACTAAGGCATAATCTACTAAGTGTGGCATAGCTGGATAACATTGGTTTCAAGGTAGAATTCATGAATGGTAAGGCCAAGCTCCTGGATGGTAAAGGAAACCTAGTTGGAACTGGCAGGCAAACAAAAGGTAATCTATTCTATCTTGATCTCAATGAAAGTTCATATTTTATTGTACAAGTAGAAGAAAGCTGGTTATGGCATAGAAGACTGTCATGTGAATTTTGATAACCTGGTCAACATAAGCAAGAACTATTTTGAAGAAACCTAAATTGGCAATATGCAAACAATGCCAAATTGGGAAGACGGGAAAAGCTAGTTTCAAGAGAAAGAATTACAATACTGGAGAAGTCTTGGAGTTGGTGCATACTGATCTGTGTGGACCAATTGGAATAATAAGTTACACTGGAGAGAATTATTTCATTCTATTTGTTGATGATCATTCCAAAATGATGACTGTTATGTTTCTCAAAGAAAAAACAAAAGCTTTTCAGAAGTTTAAGTGGTACCTTGCCAGAGTTGAGAAAGAAACATGAAAGAAACTAAAATGCCTAAGATCTGATAGAGGAGGTGAATTCAATTCTAATGAGTTCAATGATTTATGTAATGAAAAAGGAATCAAGAGACAAGTATCTGCCCCTGGTACACCACAACAAAACGATATCGCAGAAAGAAAAAACATATCTATTATGGATTGTGCAAGAACTTTGATGATTGAAAAGAATGTTGCAACCAAATATTGGAAGGAAGCTATCAACACTGCATTTCACACCTTGAACAGAGTTCAACTAAAGAAAGGTATTGATCAGACACCCTTTGAATTATAGTATGGCTATAAACCCAATGTTCGGTATTTCAAAGTATTTGGAAGTAAATGTTACATCTTGAAGGAAGAAAGTAATGGAAAATTTGATGTAAAAGGTGATGAAGGTATATTCCTAGGCTACTCCTGTAAAAGCAAAGCATATAAATGTTTGAATCTTGCTACTCATAAAGTCATAGAAAGTGTACATGTAAAGATTGATGAGTTTGTAGAGATTTGCAGAGAGAAGTGAAGAACAGAGCAGTAAAGAGCCCGAGGACTACATAAACTTTGTGTATTATGAACCTGATACTATGCCTAAGACACAAGAAATGATGATTGGACAACAACCCTCTCAACCACTGAATTCATCAACACAAACTTTGTTACAACATGTGTAACCCGAGCTGCTAACAGAGGAAACTGAGTCTCAAACAGAGGAAACTAAGTCTCAGACAGAGGAAATCGAGTCTCAGTCAGAAGAACATAAGAGAATGTTTGAGCATGGTGAACCAAGTAATGCAAGTCCAGAATAAAAAGGAAGGATAGAAGCCATGAATGAAGAGATTGAGTAGATAGAAAAGAACAACACTTGGACTCTTGTGCCTAGATCAAAAGACAAGAATGTAATTGGTACTAAGTGGGTTTTTAGAAACAAGTTGAATGAAAAAGGTGATGTTTCTAGAAACAAGGCAAGATTGGTGAGTAAAGGATATGCTCAAAAAGAGGGTATTGATTATGTATAAACTTTTTCTCCTATTGCAAGACTTGAAGGAGTCAGAACTCTTTTGGCATATGCAACATATAAAGGATTCAAGGTATACCAAATAGATGTAAAATCTGAATTCTTGAATAGAATTCTAGAAGAGGAAGTCTATATTGAGCAACTTGAAGGTTTTGTTGATCCTAATAAAAGGAATATGGTTTGAAAATTGCACAAAGCTTTGTATGGACTGAAGCAAGCTCCTAGAGCTTGGTATGAAAGACTGCATGACTACCTGATAAGTATTGAATTTCAGAGAACTAATGACAATAGTAGCTTGTACATCAAAGAAGGACCTCAGAACAAGATACTATTAGCAGAGATATTTGTTGATGATATACTATTCACTAGACATAATAATTTATGCAAAGAATTATCCGAAGCTATGAGTAAGGAATTTGAGATGTCTATGTTTGGAGAAATCAAATTCTTTATTGGTTTACAAGTTCATTAGATGAAGGATGGTATCTACATTACTTAGTCTAAATACATCAAAGAGATACTAAAGAAATTTGGAATGGAAGATTCCAGACCTGTTAGGACACCTATGTCTACTGGACATAAGTTGTCTAAAGATGATGACTCAAAGGAGGTAAATCAAACTACCTACAAATCCATGATTGGTAAACTTCAATACGTTGTTCACACTAGGCCTGATATTGCATGAGCAGTTGGTATTGTTGCAAGGTTTTCAGCTAATCCTAGAGAGAATCATTTGATGGCTATCAAAAGGATTATGAGATATCTTAAGAGCACTGAAGACTATGGATTATGGTATAAAAAAGGAGGAAACTTTGATTTGAAGAATTTTACTGATGCTGATTGGGAAGGAAGTGTTGATGACAGAAAGAGCACCAGTGTTGGAGCGTTCTTTCTTGGAAAGAGGTTAGTCTCTTGGACTAGTAAGAAATAGAATTGCATCTCTCAGTCTACAGTAAAGGCAGAGTATGTTGTTGTAGCAGTGAACTGTTCAAATATTATATGGTTCAAACAGTTGTTGTCAAGTATGAAGGAAGAAATCAAAGAACCATTTATCATCTACTGTGACAATACTAGTGCTATTAACATTTCAAGAAGCCATGTGATGCATACTAAGACTAAGCATATTGCAATAAAGTATCATTTCTTGAGAGAATTGGTTCAGGACAAGGAAGTAAGGTTGGAATATGTGAATATTAAAGAACAAATTGCAGACATATTCACAAAACATTTACCTAAGGATGCATTCTTGTATCTTAGAGAAAATTTAGGGGTGATTCCCCTAACTAAGGCTCACTAAAACACAATTTAGTGATGCATCAACCAAGCTACAGTGAAGATCTAACAAGTTGGTGCAGATTGTCAAAGCTTATTGCATATGAATCAGTGCAATGGGTACATTACAACTTCATTAGATAGAGTCTTTGGCATTGGTTGTCAAAGAGGGAGAGATTATTGATGTCATGCCAAAAAAATTATTGAGGAAGAGATTATTGATGTCAAAGGGAGAAATTTTATCAGAAATAGTGATTGTGAAGACAGAGGGAGTTTTCTAGATGAGAATCAGAATGAAGCTAAGGACATTAATAATATTACTCTTGTTTTTGTTGCTCTAGAATTCTTTGTATAATGACATGTTGTGTTGCCATCAATGCCAAAGAGGGAGATTGTTGAAGACAATTATTCAATTGTATATTTTCATTGATGTTACACAAATGTAATGATTTATTGTATTAGCTGAGCTCTATCGGTTAATGAAGGAAGTTCTGTACTAACCGAGTTCACTTTGGCAATACAGTAAGTTTGGTTTCAGCTGAGTATCGATTGGGCATGGAAGGATTACAATGTCAGCCGAGTCATGCATTTAGTGTCAGCTGACTAACAACAGTTTACACTCTATGTTTATTTTGTTAATTGCAGCCCACAGAATTAAGTTTTATTGTTTATTTGGAAGGGTATTCAAGCCGACTTGACAAGACCTATCATATATATACAAGGTCAAGTTTGGATTTAATGGTGTGAAGTAGATTTATTTGATATAAAGAATGAAGGCGAAGTAAGAGGGAATTCTGATTAAGGATAGAATATCCAGACCAAGCTGCAAAAGAATATTTGAGCAGTAAGGATCCAGTTAAAGCCAAATTAGAGATTTGAATAAGCAAAGACAGTTGCTTCTTCAAACAGGTCAAACTCATTGTTACTCTCTAACAATTGTAGCAGTGATCCAAATCTCTTTACAGAGTAGACTCAACAGTCTTTCATAAATCCTATCACAAGGTTGCATTTCTACATTGAAGTGTCTGAAGACCTCTAACAAGGCCACTCCTAATAGGGGGATTTAAATCCTGTAACGCCCCGCCAGGGAACCCAAGAGATATTAACCTAAAACATGTTACTAAGTTTGCAGAACAATTTTTTTTTAAGAGTTTACGATTGATAAAGAATTAACAATGTGGAAGCAATATAACATAAGATAATACATACTCATAAATGCAACTCATTTATATATTACAAATCCTAAGGGTTCCATGATGTAGGATTACTTAAGTTAACTAATCTACTAAAAGAAATTAAATAATATAACATCTTCATATAATGTAAATGAATAACAATAACATCATCTCATAAATGAAATCTAGAAACAAATGATACCATAAGGTATACATAACAAACCAATATCCACTGCACAAGTCATAGGGTATGTAATAAAACTTAATACAAAGTACAATACAATATCTGAGAATATCACAATTGATACAATGATACAAATATACATCATAATAAAGATAAAAGAAAGTCTCCAACAATGAAGAACAATAAAGTACAACTGCAATAAGGATCATCCAAGAAAAAGTCACGAACGTCAGATCTCAATGGTAATAAGAATCACTACCACCTGGCCACGTGAAACCAAAGGTCCACTCCCACCGTGTTGAGGAGATAACAATAGGCCCACACACATGGGAAACAACCAAATAAGAAAGACTAATGCAAAGGTACACCGGATAAAAGGGTAAAAGTATGAAAGATAAAGGGACAAAGCAAGTGTACCAAATACTAACGTAGGAACCTAGAAAACATATAGTGAAGTGTCATCACATAAGTCTACCCTTGAGTTACCCTAGTACCCCCTCTGGACCCTAGTCCCCAAGTGATTCTATGTGGCTCAGTAATCCTTTCATACAAACAAGGATTCTAACCATGCAAGACCTCGATCAAGCATCTTCTCCCACTCCCATCCTTAGCATGTACTAGCACTCAAGGCATGGGTGAGGCACATATTTATCTTATTAATAATTTTCTCTCAATTAATTTTATTAAGTTATCACTTATTAGGCCACTTACAATGAGTTACCCTAGTAGCCTCTTAGGGCCCTGGCCCCTATTACAAGCCACTTCTCGTCTATACTCCTAGATAACCTACCCTAATTCTCCCAGCCACAAGACCAAAATAAGATAAAGCCAAAACCACAAAAGACTACTCGTAAAGCATTAAATCATAAAAATCATCAATGAAAATGCTGGAGCATAACAAAGAATACATCCTATACAAGGATCCAAATTGTTCATCTCATAATGAACATCTCAATAAGTCATCCATCCCATAATGTGATATCTCAATAAACAATTATCAAATTCTCATAATCTCATATCACAAAATCAGTGATCTTCAATAGCTTCAAAAGCATCTCTCTCCAACATGGAGTAAATTATAATAAAAAAATACCATCACTCAAAATATTGAACAATCATAGTAGAAGAAATAAGGTGACCAAGTGAACAAATCATAACTCAACACAATATTGGTTGTTACCTCTTATGGTAAAATAACATAAAGATCAAGGACTCAAGGACCACATGAAATCTCTCACATATGTACCTAAGATAACACATGAATCAATTGTGATATAAATAGGTTATGAAATTTCCACAATATGAAACCCAAAGAGTAAAAAGGCATAAAGTCATAAGGTAGTACAAGTCCGAAGACAAAAACCCACCTAGGGTAACCACCTACCCACATTGACACTTACAAGACCAAGATCACATGAAAGAAGGTATGCATAAATTTTACATATTATTTAACTCCATTTATATAACATCATTATATTTGTTAAAATACTCTTTAGTCATAAATGACTTAGTTAATAACATAAAGTACGCACATGGAACATATATGGTGTTTTAGTGAATCTCTACGATCTTTACAATTAAATTATAAATTGTTTAGATAAGTCATATTAATTATTTAATAATTTTTAAATTGATTAATTTTTAATCAATTAGACTTATTAACAATTTTAACTTTATAACAGTGAGTTTTTTGCGTATTTCCTCTATGCAGATCAATCGGTATTTTAAATGGTATAATATCATATGAAATGATATGGACCTAAAACTTATATTTATAGAAAGATAATTTATTTTCACATATTTTTCATTCTTTCTAGTCCTAAAGATAAGGTCATTTAAATGGTGTAAAAATCAAATCTCCGAAACAGCCCTGTTCGGGAAAGAAAGTTACTAGTTTGGTAACAATACCATAACTCTATTTTGAACCGTTGGATCATCATAAAATTTAGGAAAATGATTCATAAAAATATTATTTAAAATCTCACCGAAGCGATTTTCTTAATTAAGTAATTAGAAAAATTTATGGATGAATGTTTGGGAGGCTCTGATTGAAAAATCAAGCTCAAATAGGCCTAGTTTCACTATAACAGACAATATTTGATCCTTTTAGTACAAAGGAACCCTATTTATTTTTGTTATATGTTAAATAAAATCCAAATGGATATCCTAAAGTGTCTTTATATTTTTAAGGTGAAATCTAAAATGAAAATTATTCCTACCCTGACTCTTCACAACCCTAATCCAAAAACATATGTTTTCAAACTCATATCCTTACATACAAATTATCTCCTAGGGGTTCCATAAAAATTCTCACATAATATTAGACATGTCATAAACATAACTCACAAGAACACCATAATCATCTATATAAATTTATAGAAATCAAAAGAACATTAACTCAAAATCAATTCACAATTAAGCAAGCACAGAGAAAACAATCTTTCCAACAGAAACTGTAAAAAGACTCAGAAACTCCTACGTTGAAAATGCCATGTAGACTTGATAAGAAGAAGAAGAAGAAGAATAAGAAGAAGACTCCACTCCCAAGCTTTAAAAATATATTCTTTAACTTGAACATCTACATGCAAAACCTGTAACCTGTCTCCTGAAACTTCTGTAACATAGAATGGATCAACAGACAATGGTTCTTGGGTTATTATATTTCCAATGCAAATGTCAGAAAATTCCTTGCTCTTTCCTTTTCCTTTCACTAATGGGCAATCCTCTTTAGCATTATTTATTG